>VYZT01044202.1:0-12322 GCA_013400735.1 Pomatostomus ruficeps | reverse complement strand
GGAGCTGGATATCCTGGGATTTGGGAGCTGGATGTCCTGGGATTTGGGAGCTGGATGTTCTGGGATTTAGGAGCTGGATGTCCTGGGATTTAGGAGCCAGTCCTGGGATTTGGGAGCCAGTCCTGTGGGGTTCGTGGTCACTGCTCAGTTCTACAGTGAAAACAATCATTTATGGCCAAATTTAGGTTCCCTTTGACCATCCTGTAGCACAGATAATCCTGTTTTACCTTCCAGCATGAGATATTTTAACATTTTATGCCCTTAAACTCCTGTTTTCTAACTCATCTCAGCACCAACTTCAACCATGAATATTACTTATCACTAATGATGGCTCTTTACCTTCTTCAGGCTGTAAAATAAAAGAAAAAGTTGTGGAAGAGAAGGCCGTGCTGGGCACCACGGCACGAAATCCAAAATTCCAAAATTATGGACGAGCCAAACTGGCATCCAACAGCACCTGCAAATCCCCAGGGATAACTGTTTAATTCCTTAACTTTTTGGGGATATCACTTTTTGGGGCTGCCCACGTGCAATAAAAGAGAATTTTGTGACCTGGGGATCCATGAAAGGAGCTTTTCCTCTGAGGAAAGCGGTGCCCGAGCCCCTCTCCTGGCTGCCCTCACCAGAATCAAACACAATTGTTCTCCAGCGGTCCTGGGACATAATGAAAACACCAGATTTAAAAAAAAAACAAAACTCAGACATCTCCCAGCAAGGCTGGAGGGGAAAATCTCAGAAGATTTATCCACATCTGGAGGGAAGAGGTAGAAAATGGTCTGCGGAAGTGCCAATTTCATCTCCCCAGCTATTCATCACCCCAGGAGTCGCTTGCTTTGGGCAGAGAGAAGAAATATTGCAAATTTGTCACCGGTTCCTCCTGAAAAACGTTCCAGGATGGTTTCGTTTTCCAGAAATAAAGTTGATAAAGGCGGCGTTGTTACCCGCCCGCCAACGCGAAACGCGTTTTACGTGCGCGGCTCGGGGTTGGGGCATGGATTAAAAATGTAACAAAAATCACAAAAACTTTGAAAAAATAAAATTAAAACGACTCTTTTCTTCCTTGTCAGAACCATCAGTTATTTCAATTCTTATCCATTTGCTTGTGGGGTGATCCATGGTTTAGTTTACAGTAACAGATATAATTTGAGTTTTTCAGAGCATTTACACGGATTAAGTTCCCGCTATCGTTAGCAGGAATTGCAATTAAGAGGCTGCAAACCACAAAGATGAGGCAAATTTATCATCACTTTAACATTTATCACAAATCACAAAACCACAAAAGAAATTAAGTATGTTCAAAACACCCTGGCCAAACCCAATCCTACAGCAAATACGAGACACTCTACATCTAAGGAGAAGCAGCAATTTATTTTCATTAATTGGGGTTTTACTGGATTTTTAAACACATCACCGAGGGAAAAATCTGGTTGATCTCTAAATGAAGAGATTATTTGGATGAAAACACAAATTTTTAATCTCAGGCTGTCCCGCCAAAGAACACCCAGCCTGTTTCACACCTGAATGCCTCTTTTTCACCACTCCTGATGCTCACACACAAAGGGAAAAGTCAGAAATAATTAATAACAAACAGCTTCAGGGCATTAATAGCTTTCATGGACATTTATTTAATGGTTTTCTTACGTTAAACAAATTTCTGGGTCTTTAAGACGGAAGTTTGAGACACCTGAATAAGTTTTCCTCAGCACATCACAAGAACAAACATCCTTATTCCAGCCTCTTTTAAACCCTCTCCTTCACTGCAGCTCGGGATGCATCATCAAAAAAAAATAAATAAAAATAAATAAAAATAAAAGCATCAGCTCATCTTATTCTTAAAATATCATTAATTTTTTTAAAAATGCTTAGAGAAAGCCCGGGTTTGATATCTCTGAGAGCCCACGAGTGCCACTGATGCCCAGACAATGTGTTTTTCTTGATTAAGAGGTAAAAGCTGCATTAAGCTCTCACCAGGGTCCTGTTGGCTTCTTTAATCCCAAGGTGCAGCTCCTCAGCTCCTTCCTGATCTCATCAAACCATCACACCTGAAGGTGCATCCTGAGCTCTGAATGATCATCTCCCCACCGCTGGAGCGAAACAATTCGTAAAGAAATTAATTTGTGAAGAAATTAATAGGTAAAGAAATTAATTGGTAAAGAAATCAATTCGTAAAGAAACTGATTTTTTTAAGAAATTAATTCGTAAAGAAATTAATTCGTAAAGAAACTATTTTTTTAAAGAAATTAATTAGTAAAGAAATTAATTGGTAAAGAAACTAAGTCGTAAAGAAATTAATTTGTAAAAAATTTAATTTGTAAAGGAATTAATTCGTAAAGAAAGCACTGCCTGCCTCGGGTGGGAATTACAGAGCCTGGGATTTTCACCCCAGGATTCAGGGCCGCTCTCCTGGCTGGGGAGTGGAAAATGCTGGGAGTGCTGATGGAAAAGGCACTGTGGATTTACCTGCCCAGACTGGTGAAATTCCAGTTTTAAAGGCAAAAACCCCCCAATCCTGCTGCTTTTGGAGTCAAACTGCCTGCAAGATGTAGGTTCAACAGAACTTCTCCTCCAGAGCATTGAATAAAGTTTTGCCTTGGATCAGGGAATCACAGAATGGGCTGGGGGGGAAAGAACCTTAAAAATCATCTTGTTCCACACCCCTTCCAGCAGCCCAGCTGCTCCAAGCCCATCCAGCCTGGTCCTGGACACCTGACCAGCGACACAGTGACCATCCCTGCACACTCCACGTGAATTTAAAAACTCCGAGGAACAGGGGGCTCTGTCCTGGAAATAAATCTGAAAACGCGGCCCAGAAACAGCTGAGAATTCAGCGGCGCGTTCCAGGCATTTGTTCTGACCTAATTATTGCTAAACAAGCCTGGAGGGGAGGTTGGGGTATTTCCCCTCCTCCTTTCTCTCCAGGTAATCCTGGAAATCAACCCTCAGCTCTGTGGTAACACAGATTCCTTCCCATGGGAATTTTTCTCTTCTTCTTCCTGTGTTTTATAAATAAAGTTTGGATGTTATTGAAACGGTCTCTGGGAAAGATGGGCGGTTCTAACCTGGCCAATCGGCCCAGGGGGAGGTTTTGGATTGACCCAATCCGGACGACCTCTGAAAAGTCTATATAAGTTTTATAATTAAATAATAAATTCAGATTTATGCCACTCGACTGTCTGGATTTCTTCACTCGGCCAGCGGCTCAACAGCAACACAGCTCCTTTCTAAGCCAGTGATTTCAGTGACTCTCCTCAAGTTGTGAGGAACGGCTCAGCTGGCACAAAACATTCCCTCTGGAAGGTTCCATGGGCATGGAAAAAAGATGGGAGCAGGTAGAAGATGAGAAAGGAGGGAGCAACAGGCAAAGTCAGGAGCTGGTTCTGGTGAAGAGGCTGGGAGAGGTAAATGCTCGTCAAGGAAAGGCAAAAAAAGCCAATACTTTGTTATGTAGGAGGCACTTTTGAATAGAATTTTTTTAAAATATTTAATTTTTTTCCCAAATATTTAACTCTTTTTTCCAAATATTTAACTCTTTTTTCCAAGTATTTAAATTTTTTTCAAGTATTTCACTTTTTCCCAAAAATTTAACTTTTTTCCAAATATTTAACTCTTTTTTCAAGTATTTGACTTTTTTCAAGTATTTAACTCTTTTTTCAAGTATTTAACTCTTTTTTCAAGTATTTAACCTTTTTTTTCAAGTATTTAACTCTTTTTTCAAGTATTTAACATTTTTCCAAATATTTAATTCTTTTTTCAAGTATTTAACTTTTTTCCCCAAGTATTTAACTTTTTTTTGCAAGTATTTAACCTTTCTTTTTTCAAGTATTTAATTTTTTTTTCAAGTACTTAACTTTTTTTTTCAAGTATTTTCAAGCACCCAAAGCTCCGGGGGAAACCCTCGATCCCCATGATTGCTGCGCCTCCCTTTTTCTCCAGAGCTCGCGGGCTCAGGAGGCTCCACCTCAGGGACCTCCGGGGCTCAAAAATCAATTTTTGCTCCTTTCCACCCCCTCAGCACCAGCCAACCTTGGCAACTCAATTCCAAATCCCCTCTCCCACGAAGCGCAGCCGATATTCCCGATCTCATCTCCAATCGGAGGTAAACTCCGTGGCATCTCTTTCCTTTCCAAATGAATTTGCCTTATTAAAAAGTAATGAGCTATTAATTACCTTTGCGCTCGTACAAAGCTGTTTAATTCTCAATCCAATTAACGGCAATCTGCTGGAGGATTCTAATGATTATTTTAAATTTGCTAAGAGAAACATCTCTGAGCCTTTCGTAATAAGATATTTATAGGATGGCTTGGGCTGGATCGTGCTCGCGTTTTAATTTGATAACATTTTTATAACACTCCAGCATCTCTTTACAACATCACCTCTGACAAATCCTCAGCTGGATGCACGGGAACAGCTAAATCTGATTATTTAGAAGTTGTTTTGGGGAAGGATTCGTTCGTTTTAAGCTTTCCCAACCCCAATAAGGGCATGGAAGGTGCAACCCCTCCAGCAGTTTCTGCTCAGGGAGGCATCTCGGGGTTTCCCAGTTTCTCAGGGGTTCCCACGGGTGTTTGTTCTGCAAAGGCAGCGGGGACACGGGGTTTGTCCCCTGTGCCAAGGGACACGGGGTTTGTCCCCTGTGCCAAAGGTCAGAGGGTTTGTCCTCTGTGCCAAAGGTCAGAAGGTTTGTCCCCCTTTGCCAAGGGACAGGGGGTTTGTCCCCTTTGCCAAGGGACAGAGTGTTTGTCCCCTGTGCCAAGGGACAGAGGGATTGTCCCCTGTACCAAGGGTCAGAGGAATTGTCCCCTTTGCTAAGGGACAGAGGGCTTGTCCCCTTCGTCAGGCATCAGAGGCTTTGTCCCCTTTGCCAAGGGACAGAGGGTTTGTCCCCTTTGCCAAGGGACAGAGGGTTTGTCCCCCTTTTCCAAGGCACAGAGGGTTTGTCCCCTTTGCCAAGGGACAGAGGGTTTGTCCCCCTTTTCCAAGGGACAGGGGGTTTGTCCCCTTTGCCAAGGGTCGAGGAACCACCCCTGCCTGCCCAAAGGTAGCGGGGACAGAGGGTTTGTCCACTTTGCCAAGGGACAGAGGGATTGTCCCCTTTGATGAGGAACAGAGGGTTTGTCCCCGTTGCCATGGGACAGAGGGTTTGTCCCCTTTGCCATGGTTCCCATCCCTACCTGCACAAAGACAGCAGGGACAGAGGGTTTGTCCCCGTTGCCATGGGTCAGAGGGATTGTCCCCTTTTCCAGGGAACCATCCCTGCCTGCACAGAGGCAGCAGGGACTGACAGAGGATTTATCCCCTTTTGCAGAGGGACAGGGAACCATCCCTGCCTGCAGAAAGGCAGCAGGGACAGAGGGTTTGTCCCCTGTGCCAAAGGTCAGAGGGTTTGTCCCTCTTTGCCAAGGGACAGAGGGTTTGCCACCCTTGTCAGGGGTCAGGGAACCATCCCCACTTGCACAAAGGCAGCGGGGACAGACAGAGGGTTTGTCCCGCTTTGCCAAGGGTCACAGAACCATCCCTGCCTGCAGAAAGGCAGCAGGGACAGAGGGATTGTCCCGTTTGCCAAGGGTCAGAGGGTTTGTCCCCTTTGCCAGGGGTCAGGGAAACATCCGTGCCTGCACAAGGGCAGTGGGGACAGAGGGTTTTGTCCCCTTTGCGAAGGGTCACAGAACCATCCCTGCCTGCTCAAAGGAACCCAGCCCAGCAGCCCCACGGGGAGCTTGGTCAGTTCTGGGAAGTCCCAACCATCACAAGGAGCTCACCCTGTGTCACCTTGGACCCTAAAAATGGGCTGGTCCTGCATGGCTGGACAGGGACAGCCTCATATCCCCGGGGCTTCGGTTTCTGAAGGGTTCCACAGCCAGAAGCACAGAGGGCACTTTGAGAACCCTTTACACACTTTGCTTAACCTTAATTTAAAAATCACTCCTGCTGAGGTCCTAAACCACGGAAATTTCCACATTCCACAATCTCCAATGATTTATTTATATCAACCCACCTCAGCTACATAAGCACCAGAAAAGACAGGAGAATAAACATCAACAGCTAAGTTGTGGTGCAACACAGAAGGAAATTCCACTAAATCCAAGACAGCGCCAAATTAAAGCATCGGGAGTTTCATATTGAACATTTTTATTCATCCCCAATGAAAGGTTTAATAAATTGGTGGTGTCGTACTCTGCTAAACAGCATATGCCAGGAGCAACAGCTGCTAATGCAGCCCAGCAACAATTTGGAGCAAAGACTGAAAAAAAAACCCCCCACATCCAGCAGAAAACTAAATGTAAATAAGGGGAATACTACATTTTTAACCATTTTTTTTTCTGAGAGAGTCACTAGAAAGCTGAAGCTTCTTTTAAAAAAAGAGACAAATTTTGTTTGGTTGAGCGCAGGAAGTTCCTGGGAGTGCAGGATCATTACAAATTAAACGATTGCTGATGCATGAAATCCAACACGGCTGCAATCAGGTAAACAAAGCAGCAAGACAAGAAAAATCTGTCACAGCCCGGGCACCTCACACCTGGAACTTTGTGGGAACTCGGGGTTTTTTCACTGCAAAACGCTGTCAGTCAGAAAATGAGCAATCTGTTCTCCTCCTGTTACAAAATACACCAAGTTAAATTTTTTTTACCTTCAGTCAGTGTTCCCAATCGCAGAATGAACTGGGGGAGGCCTGATGAGCTCAGCATCTCCCCAGGCTGGGAGCAGCACAGGAGATGCACAGAGAGAACAACCAGCAAGGGCCAGCAAGGGCCAGCAAGGAACCAGCACCAGCAGAGGCAGCCCTGGCCCAGGGGGAGCCGCCTATTCTGGCCAAGGACTGAGCACAGAACCCAGCAATCAAGGCCTAATTAGCATCAGAAGCAAAGAAGATCTGCAACCAACAGGAAACCAAATCCTCACAACTCCCCAGCTTGGAACCAATGGACACGGAACCAATGGATCTCTGGGGGTTTGACTGGATAAAGTTTGGGGAAATTGTGTAAAATCCCTGTGTCCTGGATATTCTTTATCTTAACACTATTTCTACATTATCACTTACGCTTACTATTACCTACTCACTTGCAGATGTTAAATTCATAATATGCAAAGCGTATTTCCACATATTATATGATCACCTATAAATGTGATAAATTCGTATATGTGAAAGCCAAAATTTATTGTTCCCTTTATCATTTATTATTCCCTTATCACAAAATGTTCGCTCCTGAACTGAGGGGACATCTGCTCCTGAGCACTCAGAGGAAAACTTGGCCTCACAATGAAAGCTGTGGGGCAGGGTTTGATGTCCCAAGGCGTGCAGCAGTAGGAACAGGGATGAGAGCTCCCTACAAACACCCGCCCTGCTCTCACCACAGCTTTCCCTGCGTTTTCCTGCAGCTCAGGGCGTGCACATGGAAAAATATCAACACCACTTTGGTCTGGAAGTCCTGCAGCTGCAGATTCTCTCTTTTCCAGAGCCCAGGAGCCAATCTGGTGCTGCAGGTGAGATGGACCAGGGTGATAAAGGCAGCACCAGTTTGGAGCATCACTGGGAACGTGTGCTCCACACAACCACCCCTGAAACCACTCCGGCCTCAAAATCATCTCTGCCAACACCCATTCCCATATATATTGACTGCTTACAAAGTAATTATTTTAATCTTGGGTTTATCTGAACTCTCGAGCCTATTGAGTGCTTATAAAACAATTCTTTTAATCTTGGGTTTATCTGAACTCTCGAGCCTATTGAGTGCTTATAAAACAATTCTTTTAATCTTGAGTTTATCTGGAAGTCTTGAGCCTGCATAACCAGTGTGCAGAACAACTTCTCAGAAATCTTCTCACAATGACAACTGCGAGCTCACTTTGTGCAACTCTCAAAGCTGAGCAGCTCTAAAATGAACAAAAATCCCATTATTACAGCCCAGCATTGCATTTTTCAGCTCTGAGACGCTCTCCCAGTGCTGCCACACCGTTCATGGGTGTTTCTGTGTCAGCATGGATCAGCCTGTGCAACGTGGATCTGATTTTCCACAGCCACTCTAAGTGCAATCAAACAGTTTACGGCCTCAATAGGTACTTCAGCAGATGGAAAGGAATCCAAATGAGTAAAGGCATTTTGATATTTGCTACCACTCAGGGTTTGGAAGCTTTCAGCACGCATATGTTCCATCAGAGAGAGCTGATTGGGATCACGGGTGAGCGATTATTTATTGACACGTGCACGGAGGGATGGAAACAGAACGGGATAATTGGTTCCCTGCCAGAGGAGCTGGCAATCGTTATTGGCCATTTTTTATTTCTGGCCATCAGCCCAAACATGATACTGTACGTGCCAGGGGAGCTTTACATTCGGCTAAATAAAATTACAGAAATAACTTCTTACATGTGATTAATCCTCCGAACTCGGGGCCAGGATCCTCCCAACCCTCCGAGTTAGTCAGGGCTCCATCTGCACATGGCACAGAACAGCCACACACGCGTTATTTTCAGCAACCCAAGCAGAAAAACAAGTTGGCATTTGAGAAAAAACAAACCGGCAGCGCTCAGACCCTCGGTATGGAGCAGAAATCACCACGTTTCTCTCACAGCCCAACACTGAACGGAGGGAAGAGCAAATGTTTGCTTTCCTGAGAATATTCCAATATTCCAACAAGTGGAAGCACCAAATATTGGCAGAGTGAGGATCTGCAAGCAAGAGGGAGCAAAGTCCCTGTCCCTGCTGGGGCTGAGCCCTTCCCTCCTCGAAGGGAACATTCTGCCCGCTGGAATGGGGAGAATTAATCTCTGCAGAGACACCACAGGAAGAAAAATCACTTTAAAACGCTGGGGTTTGTCGGGTCCAACAAGGCCGGAGGAGGAGGTGGCTGTGGAGTGAGCAGCAGCTTTTCCACCTGTGGGATTCGAAGCAGATCCCCGAGCACAGCTGCTCAATTAACGCACAAACCCTCACACCAATTCCAAAAACGCTTCAGTGCCTCCTCTGTACGGCTGAAGTCACAGGCAAAATTCGGCTGCTTGTGTTTCATCTGGGAGCAGCATCAATGAAAGTCAGACACATCCAAAAACAAGATTGATTTTCTTTTTTTTTTCCAAATCTAAAAATTCATCTCCTCCCCAAGCCTTTCCTTAAACATCCCTCTCGCTAGACTGGAGATTACCGCACCTGGAAAGACGTTGGCCCATACATGCAAATTACAATCTTTCCACAAACTTTTTTTTTTTTTAAACACTGTAACTTTAATTTTAAAAATGAACACCAGAGAAATTTCAAAATTTAAATTTAAATGTTAAAAAAAATCACATCTACTTATGGGATTACTAATCAACTTTCCAGCCTCATTAGAGTAACAGAACTCTCTTCAAGACCTCCCCAGAAGCCTCTGATCCCTCTTCTGTATTAGATTCTGCACCAGTGTTTGTGTTCACACATTCTTAAACTTTTAGGGTTGCAAAATAAAAACATTAAAAAAAAAAATAATCTGCAGTATTCAGGCTCCAATACCAGAGTGCAGAGCAGACTGGCTGAATTACATTAAGTTTTAAACCCTAAAAAAATGGGGAGTGGGGAAGTAAAAATCAACCCCAAACCCCAAAATTTGTTCTTATTTTGAGGTGGTAAAATATTTGCCAGATGGCTTTGCGGGAGCAAGGGGGTTATTCTATTCCCAGCTCTGCCCAGGATCCCTGGAGCTTGTGGGAGAGATTTTGTGCAGATTGAGATCCTTTAACTCAAAGAAAAACCTCCGTTATTTGACTCAACCTCTGATTTGGGAGAAAAATCACATTTTTTTGCCCAGTGCAAAACACGCAGAGCAGGGATGGGACGGACATGGAGCAGGGAAACCTGACCAAAGCTCACCTGGATCCCAGCGCCAGCAGAAGTTTCACAAAAACCCTTCTCTTACTCCCCAATTCAGAAATATTCCTAAACCCAGTGGTAATTGTGCCGATTTCCAGCCTGTGCTTATCCCCAGCTGTGCACAGGGGTTTGGGGGAAGGTGCCAGGGGAAGGAGGAGAGCAGCCAGCTCTGCGTGCCAGGCTTCATCTGTACGGCAAAACCGGGCTGAGAAAAAGCAATTTAACAGCTCAACGTCCTCACTTTAACAGCTCCACGTTAAAAATCGATAGGTTTTAATTGTTCATTCCAAGATAATGTTTTGTTCTGATTGAAGCAAAGGGCTTTGGGGTTTTCTGCTAAAGACAGCTCCTCAACAGGTGTCAGAGTATTGATTCTGATTTTACTCATCAGGAAAATTCTCCTTTACAGTTCCTACATCCTGCAATTTAAACTCGAAAGTTCCCCTGAAAAAACAAGCAATGCTGCAAGAACCCGGTGAAAACAGACACGTTTCCTTCCTGTTACAAAATACACCCAGTTTAAAATTTATTTTAACTCCAGTCGGTGTTCCCAATCCCAGAATGAACTGGGGGAGGCCTGATGAGCTCAGCATCTCCCCAGGCTGGGAGCAGCACAGGAGATGCACAGAGAGAACAACCAGCAAGGGCCAGCAAGGAACCAGCAGCAGCAGAGGCAGCCCTGGCCCAGGGGGAGCCGCCTATTCCAGCCAAGGACTGAGCACAGAACCCAGCAATCAAGGCCTAATTAGCATCAGAAGCAAAGAAGATCTGCAACCAACAGGAAACCAAATCCTCACAACTGCCCAGCTTGGAACCAATGGACACGGAACCAATGGATCTCTGGGGGTTTGACTGGATAAAGTTTGGGGAAATCGGGTCAAATCCCTGTGCCATGGAATGATTTTCTCTGCACAGCCGGGCTGGGTGTGGATGAAATGATTTCTGTGGCCCATCCTGGCCAGGAATAAAGCAATGCCTTGATTCTCTGACACTAAAAATGTCGTTGGGGAGTTTTTGCTTTTCCCGCAGTTTTCAGTGACACTCCCAACGCTGCTGAAAAAGAGGGAAATGACCTGTTTTTAAAATCCTGTTAAACGTGGCTCCAGGGATACCTGCAGTGCTTGCAGTTCACCCACTCCTGCAGGCAGCGGGCAGAGCAATATTTCAAAAATCACTCAATTTCGCAAGATTGGTGCAGGCAGAGAGAGAGCAGCTCTGCCAAACCTCTGAGGGGAACTGGAGGTGCCACAGGAGCAAACCCCCAGAGCCCAGATGATTTTGGGCAGACAGTCCTTGCCCACACCCCCCAGCAGTTCCTTATTTTGAGGTGGTAACACATTTGCCCCCCGGCTTTGTGGGGGCAAGGGGGTTATTCCCAGCTTTGCCCAGGATCACCAGAGCTTGTGCGGAAAGGTTTTGTGCAGGTTGATATCCTTCAACTCAGAGAAAAACCCCAAGAGAATCATTTGACTCAACCTCGGATTTGGGAGAAAATTCACCACATTTTCTCCCCCACAGCAGGATCTGCCTCCACCCGTAACTCTCTCTAGTTCAGCTCCATCAATGAATAAAAAAAACCAACTCTTTCTCCTATAACGAGAGCTGTGCTATATTGAGCTGTGATCAAACGCAAAAATAAGTTTAAAAGACAGTGCTGGCAGGAAAAAAAGGGATTTTGGAGGTGTCAAATATGCAGCACTACACTGGGTAGCACCACTCCCTGGAAATGTGCTCGGTGACAAACCACAAACAGCCCCAGCCCATTCAGCGCAGCACGGGAGACAAAACCGACTCCTTTTCCTTCCCATTTCCAAAATTTAAAACACTTTCAGCTTAGTCCCAGTGTCCAAGCCACCAGGAAAGCACACTTTAATGAGGCCAAGTACGAGAAGCATTTCCAGCTCTCCAAAAGAATCGAATAAATTGTTCGAGAAGCCTTTTTAGAACAAAAAAAAAAAAAAAAAAAATATGTGAAAAAAATAAAAAAAAAAAAAAAAAAAAAAAAAAAAAAAAAAAAAAAAAAAAAAAAAAAAAATTCTAGACAAGCCAGTGTTCCACAAAAAGAAATAAATGTCTCCTCTTGTACATTGTCTCAAAAAGAATTAGTATGTTTTCCCTTAAATTAAAATCTAACAGCTACTGACACGGTGATTATTAGCTCTCTGTGCCGAGTGGACAGCGCTGAGACAGGAAATCAGGACGAACATAATACACCCATTTATCCAGCAAAGGCAAATATTTGAGGAAGCGCGCGCTGAAATTTAATCAAGCGAGAATCACCTGGGAAATGCTGCCCTGCGCATCAGCTGCCTCCAAAGAAACCCTAAAATACACATTTAGGTGTGGAATACATGCATGGAATAACATGAGAGTACAAACAGGGTTTGGGTCAGGGCTGAGGGGACTGACACGGACACACGGACACGAGTGGGACAGAACAGACAGGAATGTCCTGTTGCCGATGCCTGATGGGTTTTGTCT
>VYZT01044201.1:110764-160861 GCA_013400735.1 Pomatostomus ruficeps | reverse complement strand
AGGGTCTAAGAAATACAAAAACTGAATCTTCAGGCATCAGCACCTGTGTGCAGTAATGGTGAAGAAAGTAGATTGCTAGTATTATATTGGCACTCTTGGGGTTGTGGTTAAGAAGGCATTTGTAGAAGCTCTCAGAATAGTGGTTTTGACAAATGATTTACCTAATGGGATGAAGTTTCCTATGCTTGTTCTTATTCAGGAAGTGTCTGAGGAAAAACTGTTCCTCTCTCTGAATTGCATGTGCAATGTGAGTTTAATCAGTTGATTTTCAGTTTTTTAATTTAAGCTTTCAGGTTAATCAATGGGTTGGTTTGGGGGTGGGTTTTATGGAATTGCTATCATTTTCTGCATAGACAGAACTTGAGGTCTTGGCGCTGTTCCTGCTGGTTACCTCTGCCAAGGACTTCAGTTCCTCCCTAAATAGGTTGTATTGGTGGGGAATTGGGGTTATTTTTTAATCTGGCTTCCTAAGAAAATAGATTTTGTTTGTTATAAAATTAATATGACCATGTTGTATGTACATAAAAGTATCTCTCATTTTTGTGCTATTAACTTTTTTGAGCCTGCTGGTCAAATAAAAAAAATTGCAGAAAGGTAGAAGTCTTGAAAATAGGAAATTCCCATAGTTTCATGAATATAACCACTAAGAAGAGGCAGATACTGTTACTGCCACCTGAAGGAAAGGCTGAATCCCCCCTGTAATTGTATTCCGTGAGCAGAGAATCAATATGGGAGAAATAAATTATGAATATTCTAATCTTAGGAAGTGTTTCAATCAGAATTCATGCCTTATTAAACATAAGGGGAGAAAAGCCTCTCCAGTCAGGATTCCTCTCCTGAATGCATTGTCTTATGTCCTTCAAGTCATGAACGGTATTTGAAGCTTTAAATTTGGCAAAGGCATTTAGGACATCTTTCCAGTGTGGTTTCTCTGATGTTCAGTAAGGACTGAACTCATGCTGTGCTGTGGCTTTAACACAGCCCATGGAAAAAGACTTCCACAATGCACTGTAGAAGTCCACTGGAAACCAGACTTTGTTACTGTGCTACTCGTGAGCTTCCTCCTTACTTGTCCTGTGAACAGTCCTGATTCATGCAAATGCAGATAGGTAAATATTGACTGGCAGGCAGTCGGGAATAAAAGAAATACAGAGATTACATCCGTGAAATATTATAGCTGATGTTTACATACATAAAACTCATAAAGAAGTAATTCATCAACCTTTATTAGGTCATGTCCATGTATTGGTATGACATTAACATTGATAACATTGTGTTGTTATAGCACATCTGTGTAAGAGGATCAAATTACTGTAGATGTGTGAACCAAAACTTTGAAATTGTGATTCTTTTGGGGATTTGGGGGGAAAAAAGTGTTGACTTAATATTACACATCTTGTATGTGAACTTATATATGAGGTGCCGGTGGTTAAAGGGGTAAAAAGGCAATATCTCATTTTATCAAAGAGACTTTCAGATAAGGATTTATGTATCCAAGGTTGCAGTAACTGAAATAAATAAGTAAATAAACAAATAAATTGTGTATTATATCCAAGATATACAAATGCCAAGCTTGAACCAGCAAACAAGAAAAAGAATAAAGTAAGAGAAGTTGTTGGATTGGCTGTCCTTTGTGAAGTCAGAATTAGATGAATAATATTAAAGACTCTCACCTCACTATTGCTTTCTTTTTAGCTTGAAAACAGTATATTAGGTACAGCAGATCCAAATCCTGTGGTTCTAAGTACATTGTTATTTCAAACCAAGTTGGATAAGAATTTACCTCAGTCAAAGAGGATCAAATCTCATTCCCTCATTTATATCACAAAACAGCTGATTTTTGTTTTCTAAACCCTATTCCTGATTCTTAGTCTGAAGTGAAATTGGGCATGTATAGTATCCTGGCATTTTATCATCACCCTGAGCTCTTAGTGAAAGGTAAAAAATCTGAAAGCATGAGATGAGTATTGTCGCACTGTATGGACACAAAGAAGACACACGTAGCCGACCAGGTCGAGGAGCCAAAAGAAAGAGAGGGCAGAACCCTCTGACCTTTATTTATATGTTCTTAGAAATCACCGTGGATTGGAGGTAGAAATTACCACCTCTCAATCACACTGGTCAAAGGAAAAATCTATCACATGTCTCCGCCTAGGAGAATGGAATGAAAACAACAAGGACAGTTAGCAAAACCATGGCCATGTTTACAACAGCATGTGTGAGAAAGTACTACAGCAAAGAGAAACATTGAAGAACTGCAAAACTCAGGACAACAGAGTATGATTTCTTTGCTGTCACTGTAACCCCTGCAGTTTTTAAAGAAATTAGAAATGACCAGTATCCAAAGAAACACTAACTATTGTATTAGGTACTAAAGGAAACTTTATGTCATTTGCAAGAAGCCCAATGAACACAGGCTATATACAGGAAAGTTTAGATTTAAATTCACCACTGCATTTTTTTGGTTTTGTAGGGTCAGTTTTTTCTTTTTTACTCCCAACTTCAGCAGACCTAAAATCTTCATAAGCTAGCACATTCATTATAATTCACTTTAAAACATCCAGTGATTATGTTGAAGACAGGAAATAAAAGAAAAAGCAAAGAGCATATGATTTCTGAGAACTTCAGTCTTCACAACAAAATAATAACCTAAGCATGCAGGAACCCCAAATCAGCTATTCCTGCCCCAGGTAAACTGGCATTCTAAAATACTATTTATAGATTTAAATAATATGGAAGCTTTCATTTTTTACATTCTTTAGTCAATTCAGAAATAACTTTTCATGAGTGACAGATCATCACAATAAAAAAAGCTTGTGAAGTTGTCTTGGTCTGAAATCATGTACTTCTGTGGTTAAGGATCAATAGCATAGAGAGTGTGCAATGTCTTCTTTAAATTGTAAAATGAGAAAACAGTTAACCTGTCTGAGTAGCTAGTATCCAAGGGATTTTGTTGACACTGTGATGTTATTAGTTGATGGAAGGCAGAACTTTGGATAAACTGAAATGACCCAGTAGTAAACTTCACCTTTATAGATGCTGAGGACCAGCTGGAGAAACTCTGGTCATACTCAGCTGCTGAAGTAGTAGTGAGTTCTACTCAGCTTTTATTAACGTACAATAGTATTCATTCCCTGACATAAATTGTATCAAGGATTTTATATTAATGTATTTGAGGCAATCTGTAGGAGCACTATACACAAATTGTATTACGTGTTCTTAAAACACTGCATTTTTAGGGTAAAAGGTATTTTAACAAGGCAGTACTGCTACAGTGCTTTTATTTTTGGTAATTGTCTGATGTTTTTTACATATCTGTATCACTAAAGTGCCTTAATATAATTTCCAAAAAGAGAAGACTTTATTTAGGAAGCAATTCTAGATGTCTTACTTAAAGACAGAACGGAAATTATTTAAAAGCTGACAATCTCTCTGAAAATGTCATTCTTCAATTAAAGAGGCTGGTTTATGAAAGCACCCAATATTTATTCGTAAATACATCTACTTGCAGATGCCATTTAGACCATCCCGTTATCTTACCACTCAACATCTTAAACATTAAGTAATATTAATCCAATCCTTAAAAGGTGATAAGGTATACTAATGTAAAGGTGGAATTTTTGTTTTTCAGTGGCCATGTAAGTGTTCGCAGCTTCTAAGGGAAAGAGGGACAGCTTTAAAGATGGTTTAGGGGGTGGAAGTGTCTATGTTTGACTCATGACCTGACTGATACCTGTATGTATACTGTGCATGGTCATTATCTCTTCTGGGAAAAGGGGAATCTTTGTGAACAGGATTTTTTGCTCCAGTCTTTGCCTTGCAGCACATGCTATAATGAATATGCTCCATGACCAAAATCCAGCCATCAGTGTAAACAAAATCCTGGGAATACCTGTATTCACCTTCTGACCAACTTAAGCGCTGCTGTAAGTTACAAATCATGAGATTTCCAATTTCTTGGGTATGCATGGAGGCCCTGCTTCAATTTTAACACAAAGCAGACATGTAGGTTTATTTTCAGCCTTTTCTGTTTTAGAAGTAGACCTGTGTCTGCCTTCTTACAGAAGGAACCTTTGTTATTTCTGTTGTAAGACCAGAGTTTCAAAGTGCCAGTGTTTTTTTCTGAGAATTTTTCTCCGTCTTTTCACCTACCAAAGCCTGCTCTTGTTCAATGCGATCCATAGCTCTGCTTCCCTCTATTTTGAAGAGAATGTTGAATTTTGAATTATTTGTGTTCATAGGAACAAAACAGACTTACTCAAATTCCTGCGGTAAAGACTCTGAAAGGGGCTGTAAAAACTGTCTGAGCAGATTGATATCAGCTTGTTAAATGAGTAAGGGTTTAGCATGGTTCATATTAGCTTGTCAAGCCACAGTGGCTGTGTTTACGTGAAAAACTGGTGTTCTCTTGCCTTGTGTCCACATGTGTATTTGGCTTACATAAAACCAGAGTGCACTCGGCCTCTTGGAGCATTTAGCAGGAGCACCAGACCAGACTTGTAGCATTCCACATCATTTGTGAACATAAGATAAAGCCAATTTCAAGATCTGAGCAAGAATGCCCTTTAATCATGCTGCATACACATGGAAATCAGTGTCAGAAGCCAGATGTATGAAGGAAAAACATTTTTCTCCTTTAACTTTCAGTTTCCCTCAGGCATTCTTATCGATGACCCAAATGCTCAACTTCATATCCAGAAGTTTTCCAGCATGTTGCTCTCATTACATTTCTGAAATTTTTATGCAAGTTTTCTTGCCCTCTCAGTATGTATTTCTTGTTCTTCATGTAAGCTAATTAAATGTGATGCTGATGATGCAGAGGACAGGATGTTTCATACAAAATGTTTCTCTAGATAGATGAGATTCACAAATGAGGATTACTGTCTGGCCTAAGGAGAATGGAAAAAAAATTGCGTGAGAGAAGTTTACAACACAGCAGTGTCTTAGCACAGAGGCAAAAAATAAATGCTGTACAAAATGACAATGTCACTGGAAGTGTTAGGCATTAAGCAATATAGGAAAAGATTAACCATAAGAGATAATTACTGTAATTTGGCAAGTAGATTAGGGAACATAAATAAAATAAGGAACAATATGAGCAAGTACAATCACAAAACATAAAAGGCTGCAAGTTATAGGAAATTACTGTTGTGCTTCAGAAAAAGGCAAAAACAGTAAGCCGGGAAGGCAATAGTCATACAGGTTTTGAGAGTCATTTTCCTGCTTTGTGATAGACATTACTGGTTAGCTGGGTTTAGCACAAGTACTGGAAAATTACCTGCCATGTGAACAGTCACAATATAGTGAGCTGGATGTTACTGAATGCATGCTGGAAGAGTGATCAGAAATTACAGATACATAGGGCATATGTTTGTACATGTAACTGATACTGTCTTAGAGCAGTTATTAATTTATCTTATCTACTTAATTGATGGATAATAAGAGAAGATGTACATGGATTTATTGTAAATATTCTGTTCAATTGAATTGTTCGGGAGATCTTCATCACTAAAGCAGAGTGGATTATAAAAGAGTAGATCAGTGTCTTAAATGCTGTCAAGCACTGTGCAACATACCACCCAGGCTTCAGTGCAGAGAGCAATTTCCAGAGATCCTTACAATAAATAAATCCTGGATTCTTTTGTTAATTTATTGGGTGCTAATATTTCAGAGGACAATACTGCTCACAGCATACCAGTACTCCAGTATCTCTTTATTTTTCTTCTTTATGCAAAAGTTTGTAATTCCTAGCTCCCATCTTCATGCTGCACCATTTTTAGTTCCTTGGACACAGCTCTTCCAAGTCATTACATTTTTCACTTGAAGTAGAAGAGCCAATGCCCAGTATTATTTTACTTTGTACTTAGAAGGCCCTTAATATATTCACAGTTTAGGTGGTTATAAATATATCAGCAAAACAGGTAATGCCATTAAAAGTATCTTTCTGAAGAATAAGAATTTGGAAAATGAATTTCATATAACAGATTCAACTTTCCTCCTTTCATGAGAAGGAGAAATGGGGATAGTGTATAATTTTAAGCAAATTCCCAGGTTTATGTTGGCATCTCAAACCAGTGCAGGATGGAAAAGTTTTACAATTCAGTTACAGTTGACTTTTTCTTCAGCCAAAATCTTTTTTGTCATAGTTGTGACAAGTCTACAGCCTCTTTCACATTTGCTTTTATTTCTGAGATCCATACACAAGAAAATTGAGGAAGATTAGGCTACGTGGTGTTTCTTTTGACATCGTAATTAATTTCTTTAATCTTCATTTATATGTTTTTGAACTTCAGTGGAAATGAAAACAAAACAGGTCTGCACAGTGCTTTCTTTATTTACTTAGCTGCCCATGTTGCTTATCTTATCTACCTTTTCTGTTCAGTGATGTTTGCTGCTGCTCTATTTGTCTGGGTTTCTTTCTTACAACTTTTCCTCGTTGTTTGGGAGTTTTATTTGCTGTTATTTCCTTATTGCATTGAGTTCTCTGTAGAAATCTTCTCTGACGTTTCTTCACTTTTCACTCAAGTTTCTTTTAATTTGCTGCCAAACTTTAAGAAATAAGCAAAATGCTTTGGAAATCATTTATATACATTTTAAGTGTTAAAAGTTTAAGTCTCCTTTCTGCAATGTATGTGCTTCCTAGCCTCTCATTCAATTCCTCTCTCTGCAGTGTAATGTGAAATACTGGACTGTGAAAGTTCTTCAGGACAGAAACCATGTCCTCCTTTTTAAACTGTGAGGCATCTGACAACTGATTCAGGGCTTCTTAGATCTGTTTCCTGTAAATATTCTTTAATAAATTATTATTTAGTGAAAGTATTTAATATTTAATACTATAAAATAAATTCAATTCTTCTGCCATTTGTTATGGATTCTCATTATTATCTGCCCCAATTGACTGAGTATAGTACATTTGCAATACACATTGCTATTGGTGTTTTTTGCAGAAAAATCTTAAGAGGGGTATCAATTCAGTAAGTTGCAACACAAAAGCAACATTTGTCAGAAATTTTTAGCCTTAAAGAGAATCACACTCTTTTTATAGCCTCTGGAACTTCTAATAGTTTCTTTTTGAACCTGTTAATAGTGTATTATGAAAGACAATTCTATATTAATAGTTTGACACAGTTTGAAATATATTGTTTTTATTCTTTCTGCTTTTGTTTTATGTTGTCAGAATGAATAAGTGACCATAATTTTTGTACCATTTTAGAGAGTGATATTGTTGACAGCAGTTAAGCTAACCTGTATGCTTTGAAGCCTTACTGATAATTTCTGTTGCTTGGACTTTTCCTCAAGTTTGTACCTTGAGGTCTGATGAAGGTGCCAGAGGGCAATCACTTGTGCTGGCCTGCGTGCCTCCCTAGCTGTCTGCTCTGAGCCGTGGGTCAGTTCATAAAAGTAGGTCCTGTCACCCAGAGAGGAAAGCAACGTGGTGCCTGTTGTGGTCAGAGTGCTTGTATGCCCTGTGTTACCACTGTGTGACATCAAGTGTCTCATCAGCCAGGTAGTAAGCGTTACCCTCCCGTGGTTTTGTTTCTTCAGAGGATGTGAGATGTGAGGATGGTGGAGAACTCCCTTGTCCGGCACTGGCAGTCCAGGCGTTCATTCACTCAATGCACCAGTAGAAATCTGGCAGTCCTGTTTATGCAGAACCTTCCTGTGTGTAAAGACCCATTAAGCAAGGGAAAAATCCTTTCAGGCCTCATGTATCCAATACAGAGGAAATACTAATACTTTTATACTTTTATGCTATCATAAAGAAGTAAGAACAACTTGATACTGCAAGAGTATCTGTCCTTTCTCCCTCCAGGTCTGAGTACTATCAGGGAAGGGATGAAAAGAAACATATTCTAATGTAATTATAGGGTTAACCATCTGTTAATCTCATGCTTTCTTTGAGAAGTAGAATCCTGGGGACAGAGGTCTTATCCCCACAAATCTTTGAGTATTGAATCACTTTAGCTATGGTTTGCATGAAAGTGTGATGGATTAAAATCTGTTAGAACCTAAAATCTGTACAGCTAATGTAGGTTTCCTTGGTATAACCACTTTGTTTAAAATGGGTAATACATTATAGACAACTGCTTCTTTCTTACAATTTTACCGGCGGCAGAATACAGAAGTAGGAATAACCCAACCATAGTATTTATTAGCACTTACAGATTACTTCATCCCACAGCTTTTGTACTATTCTATGAACATTATTAAGCTTCTGTGTACTTCAGTATAAGCATGTGAACGTTATAGGTGGGCAAGCAGAGAAGCAGAATGGTTGCAGTAACATGCTAGAACATACAGAGTCAGCAGAAGAGCTGCAATAAAGCTCAGTAAGTCTGACTTGCAGTTTTCTGCACATTCTGTAAAACTAGAATACATTCTGGTTTTAGTATTTGCTCTTTACAGTGATTATTTCATATTTTTTTCCAGTCACTAGTCAGGACAAGCTCAGAGGTATTTACTCTGAACGTCTAGTAGGTCAAGGAAAAAGAGATGGTATCATCCTTTCAGCTCTAATGGCCAGATGCTGAGTCTGAGTTTGACCGGGATTCTTTCTTCATAAAGAAAGATAAGTAGATTTGGCACAGTTTTCCCTCTAGGTCTATTTGTGATTGTAATTTTTTTCCTGTCCATTCAGTAATATAGATGTGTCAGATTATACCTCTTAGCTGAAAACATGCATTTCTGTTTTACCAGTGTTGAAGTACAAGTAATTCTAAGTAAAAATTGTTTCCTTAAAAATAGAATGGAAATTTTTTTGGACACACTTCCCTTTGTGATAGATTTGAGTGGACAAGCAATAAGTTAATTATGTTTGCTTTAATGGACTGTTACAAGAAAAGAGAGAAAATGCTGCTCAAACCTAGACTGTCCAATTTTTCAGTACAAATGTTCTGCTAAGCTTTGTGTTGCTGATCGAAGCACTATCCCAAGGCTTCTGCCAAGCACCACATTGTTTGTGTGATAGGAGGGATTTGGTTACAGTCTGAAAAATGGTAAACTGACAGCAAATCTGGGATCATGGTTGGTAAGGCAGCTTTTGTGGTCACGTGCTTTTATTTGATGTGGTTCCTTGTGTCTCTTGTGCCAAATGGTGTAATGTACTAAAGTGATGAAACTGCAAAAGGAAAAAAAGTCAACTATTTACCTCAGCAACAAAGGAGAAAGAGAACAGGGAAGGAGATCAAAGCCCTTAATATGCTTCTCAAAATAGGAGAAAAGAGCAAAAAGAAGGGAAATTCTTTCCAAATGCTTGAGGCTCCTCCTGGATATAGCCATCATGAGTAATAAACCCTTTAAATGCTCGTGTAGGTCTCCTGTGCTTCAGTTTCAAAATACAGTAGGTACTACAGAGAGTTATAAAGGGTGTATCTTGGTAAAATAAAGGGCTGTAGTCTATAAAGTCTAAAGTCTACTTTCCATCATTAGTACATAGGCTTGACAAAGCTTTAACACTGGCCACACTGAAAGAAAAGCTCGTGGTTACTTTAAACCCATATAAAAGGTGTTTGCATTCAGAGGCAGGTTTTTTAATTGTTCACATTTTCAAAGTTAGATGAACTTATGACTATCATTCACAATCATTGAACTTGTCATTTCCCTATTTTATGTGTGTTTTGCAGAAAGAATATATTTGGGTTAGAAATGTTGAGTGCAGTCAATATTATGTCAATTACCACTTCCTTTTGGTATAAAGCGCTTTAATGCTATGTTCACACTGTATTCAGGATAAGTATGATTCTTCTTACAGTTCTGGACCTCCTTACCCAAATATGCAATTTTTACTCTCCCTAAAAAAACTCCTGTTGGGTAAGGTACCTTCTTTTAAGAGTATGACTTTTCTGTAGATGTTCTTTTCTTTGTGATACTTGTTTCATAAAATAGCTTATGCAATTTTTGGAAATGAGGAATGGGAAAAGGTATGGGGGGGTGTTTTGGTTTTAAAGACAGGTATTTACTAAAGAAGGCAGAAGCCTCTTTTAGAATACGAAAATGTAACTTCCTTTTCTTTTGAATTGGTATAATTTTGAAATCAAGGGGCTTTCAGGCAATGGTATGAGAAAAGAGGAATAACAGTCCTTTACTAATATATTTATACATATAGTGGGACAGACAAAACAACAACAATGGTAACCACAACAAATAAGAACAGATAAACCCACGGACAGTCTCTTCCCGCTCTGTTGGCAATTCCCCTTTGGTGCAGTCACGGTCACAGCCGGCAGGGGCGCTGGTGCTCCCGGTGCGCAGGGAGGGTGCGATGACTCCCCTGGGCTGCAGGGGGCGCTGTGGTGCGGCTCTGGCTGCGTGTACGATGGCGGCTGCGACCAGCAGGAAGGGATGGAGAAAGAACTCCCTGTACGAGCTCCCAGGGGCAGCTGGTCCCAGTGCCCTCTTTGGATAGCAGGAGGAGCTGTAACAGGGGCCTCGGAGTAGCAGGCTGGGAAGGCAGGAATTGGTAGGGTCCTGGAGAGGTAGACAGGGGTGTGTTAGCAATTGGGCAGCTGAGGTTGGAAGTATTGAGGTGTCCAGCAGGCAGGCCTTTCTTTCTTCTCAGAAGCAGGAAAAAAACTAAAAAAACCTGGTGCCTTGCCCCCCTGCTTACCCCGGGGCCAGGCACTGTCTTTGGTTCTTTTGTCTCTTTTGATTATCCACCCATTAACAAGAATGGGACAAAATTTCTAAGATAGAGTGACAAGCAAAAAAAAAAAACAAAAAAAGGGAAAACTATCCCAAACCTCAACAGGGGGCAACAAAACATAAACTGTATTATGCGATCACAGGTCCTTAGCTGTAGTAGCATAACCTGTGTCAGCACGTAAGTTTTTTAATTGTGTTGCAGAGGGTAGTCTGAAATAATCCTTATTTTTCAGACTCAGAAGTTTCCCAGCAATCTAGAGAAAGCTGCATTTTTTTTTCTTTTTGGAGAAAAAGGGAAGCAGAATGAATTGCAGAAAGAGGTAGTGTGAATTAAAGAGTTTAGGGGGGAACTAGGCAGGCCCAAGAGTTTTAGGGATGGGAGTAAGAGCATCTTTCTACATGCCTGTAAGTGTGTCTTGCTAAAGCACCCAGTCTTCTGAGCTTGAAACTTGGATGTACTCTTCTTCTCTAATGAAGTGATGCTTTTAAGGAAGGGCAAATAGCTTGTTCTTTACACGTAAATATTCAAGAAAAAAACAGTCGCTTCTCTAAACTTATGAATTAATTCTAAGCCATTTTTTGAGGATCACTTCTTGAGAAAGATATTTTAATTAATTATAAGTTATCACAAAATGGAAAAGAATTTTGCATTTTGTATGTCGGCCTGAATAAATAGATCCATTGAGAGACAGAACAAGTCACTTGGAATGCACCAGTCAACAGCAGAAATGTAAACATATTCCAGCTACGCTTTCTGAACTTGTATTTCAACATGTCACAGAACAAAACTTCTGTTAATGAAGGCTGACTGCTGTACTTGTTGAATTCAGTAGTGAGTTCCTCACAAAATCAAATTTAATTCATAGACCATGGATCAAAACCATGTTGTGTCTGACTCTGGAAACCCAGGAAGACAGAACCTTGCTGCAAAGGAGTCTCTGCTCTGTTGTAAAATGAGATGTATGAAGTTGGTTTGCAGAGCTGAGTAGGTTTAGAGTAAGAGCAAGCAAATAGAATTCTGAGGCCAACAGATTTTTGTCTCTTCCAGCATGTTTGTACAACCTTATCTCTGAGACAGGTAGATCTACCGTGTATTTAATCTTCCTCTGGCACTAGTCCAAATGAAATAGCATCCCCTACGACTGTTGCTTCATGAATTGTTAAAATTACAGAAAATATCAGACTGTTAGAATTCTAGCCTTTAAAAAGTAGTGGTTTGTTGGAAAAAAACAGTGTAAAAATCAAACACAATTCAATTGATTGTACTGAAACTAGCCTTCCTCTGGCAGCTGTAGGGGAGCAATTGTCTGTGTTGAAAAACAAATAACTTCCTCATCATATCTCTTGACGCTTTTTGTTTAACATTTTTTGTTGTCTTGATAAAATGACTATGGGGTTTTTTTGTAAGAGGTGTATAACACTTATACTGAGAAGGAAAGCTTGATTGCAAACAGAGGTGTTTAAGATCTGTGTTCCAAGAAGCCCAACTATCTGGAAAGTAGATTTGACATGCAGCAGTCTTCAGCTTGTGCTGGTGAAGTACTTTGGCAAATAGAATGTTCTTGACTATAAAAGGCTTCTTATAGCACTTTGTTTGGCACTTTTTTTTTGATTGGGCTGTAAGTTACCTTAAAAAGCAGCCTTAGATATTGAGCTGCATGGTGAAATTCCCTTGCCTAAGTGTTTCCATTTTGCACCCTTTACAGGTCCTTCTTTGACATCATGTAAGTCTCTTCAGTTGCAGGTTTATTTTAAGTCAAATTAATTATTACGGCCTCTTGCCTGGTCTCAGGGTTGTGAGGTGCTGCAAATATGTTCCTTTAACACAACAAAGACATCATAGCACAGCATAGTCAAATCAAACTCTGAGCATAGCTTCTTTATGTGTTTAAAAATAAAAGGTAAACATCAGTTTAATAAGGCAGATGAATCATAATTGCTAGATGTTTATAGACAGTTTTGAGATGGTCAGAGGCAAGGTCCTGTGCAAATGCAGTGTTTTATTAAAATATTTAATAAGCAGATTCTCTGACCCAAAGAGCCCTGTCCACTCTTCATTTTCCCTACCCATAATTATTTCTACAGAACATAAATTACATATTGTGCAACTTTATTCTGTTTTCAGAGGATAATTATATTAGAAATTCCAGTGGAGGGACCTCTTTCTCAGAAACCACACCTTTAGCAGTCTGATTTTCATTTGAGAAGGGCTGGATTTCCATTTATGTCAATAGGTTTTTACGGGATGCCTACTTTCAAGAGATGGATGCAGGTATAATGGGAAACCCTTACTCACAAATCATAATAATTCAGTCTGGAAGATGCATTGTAAGCTTATGATATAGGAGTGGAACCTTTTTTTCTTTGCATGTGTAGTCTGTTAGAGAGGACTCTTAATTTCATACCTGCTATTGTAACTGAGAGAGAATCCTGTAATTCCTGTTGTAGTCATCTGAACATCTTCAGTGGTATGGTCATGCTGCAAGGGAACTTGGACTTGATGTCAAATGAGGCAAGGCAGAATGCAAATGGACAGTACCAGTTGCTCTGTGTATGAGATTGGAGGCTTTTATGGATATGTTTACATAATATTTAAGGAGTTTAAAAAACTGAAAGTGAGGGTCTTAAAGTAAGGCTCACAATGCCCTTGTAACATATGGGGAGGGACAAGTCTTCCATTCTCCAATGTTAGAGATCGATACCCCCTATACTTTCAATTTTGTAAGAATAAACTACTGTTTCAGAAACTGTTCCAACGTTCTAATCATCTCATAGTCACACTTCACTGCTTTTAACCATCCACAAGCTGCAAAATTATATTCTCATGTAAGTAATTTTAGTAACGGGGTAGCAGCAAGGAAACTGAATTCTGTTTAAAAAAAAATCCCATTCAAGTCTTACTTCTGCTGGAAAAGTTTGTTTGTTTTTTTATGTAGCTGTGGTGTACTCAAGGCTTTTTTTTTCATCATTGCATATGCAAAATCCAGACCTGCAGAACTGTTCCATGTGGTGAACAGTCTGCTAAACCCAGACTGTTTTGCCTGAGTAGCAGATTTCCATATACCTCATTATGAGTTTGGGATTTTTTTGATTTATGTAGGCTCTGTTCCTTCAAAGGGATGTATGACTGTAGACCTTTATATCTACCAAAGTGATTTCTTATCAAGTACTGAGGGAAATAAAAGGCCAGATCCCACTGGAGAGTAAGAGCCTTATTTTTCAGAGAACTTTTCTTTCATTGCAGTGTAATTTGTTATGGAAACAGCATGTAAACAGGAGGCCACACAAAGTAACTTAGCTCTTGAAGCTTTTTAATGGTGTCCAAGATGGTTCTGGATGGTTAGTGAATTATGTAATCCCCAGTGTGTAATGCAGGTTTTGATTTGGTAAGGGACTATAAAGAAAGATTTAGGTCAATACTACTAGAAGGAAGTGGCATGGACTTTACCTAGTTGTTGCCGTATATGGCCTGATTTAAATAAGTGTTAGATCTTTCCACACCAAAGAAGCCATTATCCTGAATAGTAGCAGGTGCGCTTCAGTCTTGTGTGCTTTGATAAAGGCAAATGGCAAAGGTTAAGCTGCCTCAATACATCTCCAAAGTTACCTTATTTCTGTGGATTCCTACTATTCAGATATCCAATATGTGCATGGACAGAATTAAAATCCTTGGTTTTGTTATTTCCTACTGGGAATGAACAAAATCATTGAATCATGGAATATAATCATAAACCAGTGTACATTGGTGAGAAGGAGCTCATGTGGCCAAGCCACTCCTCAGAGCAGGGCCACCTCATGGCAGTTTTGTTCAGCTGAGCTTTGAGCACCCTGAGGACAGAGAACCACTGAGCTCCACTTCAGAGAAGCTGCTGACCCCATCATCTCTATAATTTTCCATTAAGTAATTGAAGACATCAATAATGCCTTCAACTTCCCTCCTCAATATCCTCCCTCTGCAGTGTTCTCTGAAGACTGAACAAACCCATTTCTTTCAGCATCCTACTTACATCATCATGTACCTGATAATCTTTCTGACCCACTACCCCCTTGATTTAGTAGGTTAACATCTGTGTTCTATCAGGAAGTCCAAAACTGGAGTAGATTATGTGATTGATATTTGCATCTGGCTGTCTATTACTCCTCAGTCCCAATTATTTTGATTATTCTTAGCTGGTTTGACTGAAGGTGGTTTTTGGAACAGCTGAGAACTTCAAGTCCTCTCCTCCTGCACTAACAACATACCTGAACTACAGTCCTCCACATCTTACTGATGAGGGCTGAGAAACAGAACTGTTCACAATGGAGAAGCTATTTCCTGAGAGAATGTTTTGCATTAGCGCTACTCTTGATTTAAGTGGTTTATTTACAGTGGGTCATGGTATAATCTGGTTTCATAGATGGTATCACTCAATACTTTTTATTATCACCACAGCATAAAATATACTTCCTTGTGGCCCTCTGACTTTAAGCATAGGGAAAGAGGACTGTGCAGAAATAATTTTCAAGTCCCAGGGACTGTACATGTAATGTACTGTTAAATTAACTTATTTTTCTAGTGCGCTCGGAGGATCATCTGCCCTTCACATCCCAGCCTTTCCCGGTGGAGGCTGTCTCATCGACTACGTACCCCAAGTGTGCCAGCTACTAACAAACAAGGTAAGCTGCTACAGACAACCAATTTTCCTTTCCCTTATTGTACTTCCCTTAATGTACTGCATTTCCACAGACGTGGTTATTCTTCTACCAGGTATTCTAAGCAAGGAATACTTAGGCTGAACTACATGGGGAAAACCTTCTTGATAAGAGCTGAGCATCTAAGCATGATATTGAATAGAATGGCACTTTTAGGTAAACAAGAGAGTTTGGGATCAGATCCCGGAGCAGTTTTTTTCTTACTGCAACATGTTACGATTTAGGATAAAATGGTTCTGTATTGTACAACACTGCATCATAGTATACTGGTTTTTAGTAAATACAAATGTATAGTTTGCATATTATTTTTCTAGTTGCAAGTTCTCATACCCCAGTCATCATTGTAGGTTTTGAGAACTTTCCGTGATTTTTCTTCTCAGATGCTTCCTCCAGATGAAATGAATCAGCCGTTTCTTTGGATGTTTATACAGTAATAACTACTTAAGGTTGCTGAAAAGGTTGTGTTCCAGTTAGCTTACTGTTTAAACAAAAAAGAATGATTATAGTATTTTGAGAGTTTCTCCATTATTCAAGTGTAATTCTCAAAAGAAGGCTTAGAGGTCAACATCTAGAAATTTATCTATTACAGACTTCCCATTTGTATATTATTTTTACCTTCAATTGTCCAAATTAAGAAAATAATTTTATCTTTTAGAAAAAGTTCTTCACATTGTGTTTCCATAATTATGTTGGAATCTATAATTAGAGTTGTTTTTGTTGTGGTTTTATGTTAAAATTACTTTCTGTTTTTAAAATCTGCAAGTACACAGGACTGTTTTTATCCTTTCTTAAATGAAGTCACTTATGCAAACTTATTGTATGTTTTCCTCTTCCCAAAATAACATTTCAGATCCTACACAAAGCCTTCAAAATAATCGTAGTGTTTTATAAAATAAAATGTTTCAATTTATAAATAGAATTTAAGTTATACAAGACAGCTCTCAGCAATGGTTGTATCAAGACTTCTTCAGTAATTTTAGGAAAGCATTTTCCAGGCAAGGAATTCTAGTAGTGCCATAGCCAAGAAAATACTCTTCCTGTTCTTTTCAGTGGTGGGGGTGGGGGGGGGAAGGTTCCCAAAATGCTCGTTTTTGTTCTGGAAGGCAAAGGAATTTACACAGGGAATCACATACAGAACCATACCATAAGTACTTCCGAGTCACTAGTTGTAAACCAGATGTCCTTGGCAGACTGATGACACATGCATTGTTTCTGTTATGGGTCAAACGCTGCTCACACTGTTCTCCCAAGTAATGCCATCCAAATCAACAAGAAAACATACATGGTGTGAGGAGAATTTTGCCTTAAGTCTCCAAATTTAGCATTGTTGGATTTTGTCTGTGCCAGGATGGAAGTCTTTCAAAACCCAGAATGCCTCAGAAATTGGTGCTTGCAGTTGAGTAGGTGGCTCCCTGAGTCAGCATGAAACCAGTGAAAGAGCTCAGTGCTCAGAAGCTTTTGATGGAGGTGCAGTCTTCAGAAAACACCCAAGATCAGTTGTGAAAGATATTTAATTTTTTCTTCTCTTTTATAACCAGAATGTTATTTTGACACTTAGCCTACTGTCAGTTCAGATAACTGATTTGCCTCTCACAGCTTTCTACTCAAACTTCAGTAAGGCAATGCTGAGCATTTCTTTCTTTCAGTCTTTGTCTTGTGCAGTTACAGTGCTTCAAACTATTGTAAAAGACTAAGTTTCACTCAGAAGTGACTGAAGAGATTTCTTTACAAGATATTCTGTGTGCAAGAATATCCAGTGTTTGTTTTAAGGGCATTTTAGGGTTCTTTAGGGAAATCACTCTAAACGCAGAATTCAGAATGACTACCGTGTCAAACATAAATCTTCCTTAACAAGAAATGCATGACAAACTGGGCTTTGGGGTTTTGAATCTTTTTATAGCTCTGGATTTGTTTTCTTTCTTTTTTAAGGTACAGTATGTTATTCAGGGATACCATAAGAGAAGAGAGTACATTGCAGCTTTCCTGAGTCACTTTGGAACGTAAGTTTTCTTTTGCTGCTTTTTTTCTGTAGTGTGGGGGAAACTCGTTTTCTACACATGGTTTGTGGTTGTGTGGCTGCTGTCCGCTGGATAAGATGAAATCTCGTCATTTTTCACAGAATGATGTGTATAGATCATCTCTCTGTAGCAGTACTGGAATCTAGTTCAGCATTATTTCACTTCTGTGCCAGTTGCCAATCTGATTTTTCTAGAGAATGGTGATGATGGGAAAGGGACAGTAGGGATTTTCTCCTTGTACAGAAGAAATGTGTTCATTTCTGAATAAATGACTTGAGGGGTCTTACACTAGTAGGCAGTGACTGAATTGGGAAAGTGGGGAAGCAGGTATGGTTCCAAGCCTTGGAAGAGCCAGAAACCACTGCTCAATGTAAAGGCAGGATGGAGAGACCAGCTGTTCCTACCACCAGCCAGTATTCTGTGTCTTGAGAAGACGCTCTTGGGTCATGCTGTGTTCCTGCAGATGAAAGGTCCATGGCCAGGCATGATGGCACATTAGGTTTACAAATCAATTAATCAGGGCTACTGGCACTGTGAAGGGTTGGCGCTTTGGTTTCCTGCCTGAATTCTGACTTGAGCCAGAGTCCAAGCCTTTATCTAATTGTGATGAGGGGTTTCTGCTTCCAAGGGGTGATGTTGATGACATGGATATTTGAGAGCCCTTCAAATCTCAGGTCTCTCGAGTGAGGTTAGTAAAACAGATGGCTTCTAGCATGCACCCAAATTTAATACAACAATAAACAGATAACAATGACTTGAACTGGACATATGAGTAGATGGTCAATGCAAGCTCAATCTTTATGAAGACATTTCCTTTTCTTCTGAGAAAACTACATTACAGAAATGGCGAGGTGTGCCTCTGATTAAATGACATCTGCATTGTAGTTCATGAGTTCTGATACTGCTTGAGACTTAGAGAACACCACCTTCTGATGGATGAAACCTTTAATCCATCTATTGAACAAGTGTTCTATATGGACTTTTTTGTTACAATATCATGTTTTGTATTTTTTATATATATTCTTTACAGTTTTCAAATTTAAACTCTTCTCAGCCTACGTGTTTTCAATTTTACCCTCTCACTTACTACAGAAATAATCTTAATTTGAGTAAAATAAAGGGAATTTGTGTGTCTACAGTTTTTATCAGTTTAGGACTGCAGGTGTCCTTTCATTCAAAACTTTCAAAGATACACTTTCATTCAAAAGTGTATTTTAATCTGAAAATGGCCACTCTTTGGGTAAAACCCTCCAATAATACAGCATAATTAAGATGATTACTAAGATTAAAAGTTTAATCTAATTTACAATTAGCTAGAAAATCATTCATAAACAAAGCAAATACTGGAAGTTTCTGGACAAACAAACAAAAATAACAATCCCTGTGTTACAAAATTTATATATTCATCATTCAGTGTTAGAAAGTAAAAAGTGTATTCATTTTTTTGTTGTTTTTTTGTTGATAGTGGTGTGGTGGAATATGATGCAGAAGGCTTCACAAAGCTTACTCTGTTGCTGATGTGGAAAGATTTTTGCTTCCTTGTTCACAGTGAGTAACACTTTGCCTCAGGCATAAATGTCTATCCTCTTGAAGATACAAATTCAAAAAGGAAATGTACAATTACAGGAAACAATTTAAAAGTTTTAGCTATTTTTATCCAGTGCTTAATCTATTTTTGATGTGACTTAGAAAACACAAAATCTCACTTAAAGCTGGAGAAGGGATGAGGATGCACACCAGTAGTGAAATGTTGGCTTTACAGAATGCCAAAATGACTTTACAGAATGCCTGGGAAGGTTTTCTGGTAATTTGGCTCAAGATTAAGTTCACTGTTGTAACTTGGCCTTTCAAAAGTGTCAGTGATGAGGACCGTTATTATACTCAACCCAGGAATACCTAAAATCATCTGTAAATGTCAGGAATTAATGCATTGATAACAACTGTAAAGACACTTTAATGTAGAGAAAATGTATTGCTTAAGAAATAACAGCATATGGTCATTAGGATCTAAAAGTTATTCCTAGACTGAAACTGTGTAGGCAGAACTGTCCTAATAATGTAGCTAGGTTTGTTGTCATTTAAAATTTTTAAATAAAGATTGTATTGCTATCAAAAAGACATTCTTAATTTAAATATATAGGAATTACTCCATGTGGAAATTAGTAAATGTGGCTTTGATGCTGCCTTTTACTTATTACCTTAAGTTACATTTTTTGTTTTTTCTTGTGGTAAGGTAAAATTCACAGGTATCAAAGATGGTTTGGTCTGGGGAAATTCAGTTATGTAACTCTTTAGATTTGATTGTTACACTTCTTGGATTGAAAATTATTACACTGCAGTCTGGGCAGCTGCAGAATTGGTGTTTGATAGCATTCTAGCACTGGAGTCTTTCATATTATGTAATTTTTTATTGTGGGCTAGCCTTTCATGTGGATAATTAATGCTGTCTTAATGACATCATAGACATTTATCCCAGAGTTCTTGATGCAGAAAGTCGGGATTGTCGTTGTTCAAAGTCCTTCACCCTGTGTTGTGTTGGAGATATAAAAAATGGTCTCACTAAACCCTTTCCTTATATCATCTAAGATTACCTTACCACACATTAATGACCTTAAGAGGTCTAGAAAACTCAAACCTGAAATTAAAACACTTCCATCATATTATTATGATTTATGTTGGGGGGAAAAAAAGAATTGAAGTGGTATCTTTGGGAAAATTATCCTCATGAAGTCTTTACTTACATTTCAACTACAATTGAGAACTGGTCACTGGACAATTGTCTTCTATGAGATGACACTTCCTTATGTACAGCCTTCTTGAAGATTTCCTGCCTTTCTTACTCCCCAATGTATTTGGGTTAATTTAATCAATGTTAAAATTCCCATGGATTTGATTTGTGCTGTGGGATAATATACCTTAATACATGTTGAATCACTTAGATTTCAGGGGAATCAAAATTCAAATTTCTGCTAAATAACAGAGCAGGTTTTAACTGTGTAATATTCATAGTATTCAATTAAACTGGCACTAAAGCTACAATTATAACTGAACAGTTTATCACTATGTATTAACCCTGTGGCCTTAGAAATCATCTGTGTAAGCCATTGCATCACTCGCTTGTTGAACAATTCACTGCAAAAGTATTTCTGGTCCATGTCTGAAGGATATTGCAATGAAAGGACCGAAACCTGCCCTTCATTTCCTGAGTGAAGTAATGCAGGCTTTCATCTCCTAACCACTGACATAACTATGTATATTATGGTTGAATATTTAGCAAGCGTCTAATAAAATGTCTGGGAGAGATAGCAATAAGTTGAAAACTCTTCTACTTTATATATTTACTATAGTATGTAGATAAAGAATTCAGAGGAGAATAAATAGGTCAGTGTACAGCAAGCACTGTGGCAAATCAAATGAAAGGAACCATAGTAAATTTTATTGACATCTAAATTTTGTTTAAAATTTTAGATTTGAGTTGTAAGATTAATAAACACTAACATGACTCATATTTCCTTTAGAAGATGGATTCAGAGGTTTCAAAAGTAACTTTGGCATTGTTTTGTAACTTCTTGCATTGAGAGTAACAAACATGTATGGACACTAGGAAACAAAAAACATTAGAAGTAAGTTGACATTATTCAGAATAGTTTTATTGAGTAAAGTGCGTTAAAAAGGAGAGAAACAGAAAAATAGTTCTGACTTGCTGTAGCCAAATATCCTTAGAAAAACTTCGCATGCTAAAAAAAAAGACTGGTGCTGTAGTTATAAAATGAAGAGTATACCCACTCTACCTTAAAACACCGAGGAGCTATGTAGTTGCAAACTTAATCATTAGACTAATGAAGCTGCTGGAGTTATTATATTAGATCAAAGACAAGTCAAGGGAACTGTTTCTTTCGTGGTTTAGTTTTAAGAATTAATCAAGTACTTTCAAATATAAGACAGAAGAAATAAACATTTAGAGAAGTCCATGCATCCTCATGGGAAAGGAAATTATTAATCAGGCTTACTGCTTTTGATACTGATACTGTTTATGAGCGAGTCTCAGTATGAAGCTGTGTAAGTAAACTTCAATAGACTGCTCATTTTTCAATAGACTTTCTCTTCTTGTTTATAAATCAGCTATGATTAGTTTTTGGAGACAAATATTTCCTCATGTTCTTGTTCCTGTATACAGTCTATGTATTTATACCATATATAAGTTATAGTGTCATTTGGGTTGGAAAAGACCTTCAAGATCAAGTCCAGCCATTGATGCTATAAACATATCAATATTAGATAAAAACACAAGTTACATTATCTGTAATATGCATAATTATCTGTAATGCATAATTACGAGTTAAGTAGAGTTATTGGTATAAACACAAGAGTAGAACTCTGAAGCAAGCTGTATTTGGGCTTTACAGATATTAATTTATATCTTGCAAGATTTTTAGGTTATCAGCACTAAGGAGACTGACAGAAGCTAGACCAGTTTGCAGTAGCAAATGAAACACTGCTTGTGTTTAGTGGTTGTTTGAGGCGTCTTGAAAAGGACAAATACTAAATTAAGAAGGGTTTGTTTCACTGAACAATATTTCAGGGGGTGGAGAATGTTGAAGGCTGCCAGCTTTATATTTGCAGTTTGTGTGTGATCTCAGTCAAAGTGAAGTTGGTGGGAACACTTGCTGTAAGTGACCTTGGCTAACTGTAAGGGATTTCAGTATCTGTGTGGATAATGCCACTGACCCAGGAGTTCCAAAGTGCTGGTCATGTAAAAGCTCGAGTTTAATTGATGATCTTTCTTGCTATTGGAATGACAACTGAAGTAGCTTTTTGTCCACCCTTATACTTGTCTGTGCAGCTAGGTGGTTGTCTCTGTCAGAGGATAGATCAGAAATAGGCAGCATCTCAACAAGAAGAAAGTTTTGAAGCAAAAGAGAGAAGCAAGCAAGGGACCTAAAGCATTAATTGTCTAAGAGGAGACTATACCTATGAGTATCAGGCTTTGGATGGACACCTGCTTCTGGATTCAGGGGTTTTTGGTGGAAGTTATCAAGGCCAGCTTCTGATGCACTCTGGTTTGGATATTACTGTCTGCACACGTTTGTCAGTCTCTTCAAGTAAAGTTATGGAAAAATAACCTTGTCTGCCTGAGCCATACCCTAAAAAAAAGGCCAAGTATTGAGTGGAATACTTACATTACACTGTTTTTGTGAGCTTTTATCTAATGAGATGTTTTGACTTTCTTATATATTGCTGTTATATTATTCTTCTCCTTGTTCCTCAAATGAAAATGGGAATTTATGACTCTGAAAACTAAAGAAGGTGAAAGAGAACATGACCATGTGAATAACAAGGTGGTATCTGGTCCTGTCAGGAAAGCAGGATGGTTCAGTAGAAATGCCAAGCATAACAAAATAAATGTTTCAAAAATCTAGAATGAGAAGTTCAATGCTGATCAAAACAGTCTGCAAATATTGTATAAGGCTGTCATTTCATTCTTAAATGAGAAAGTGAAGATTAACAAAGCCCCAGTGATATAAAAGTGTCTGGAGAAAGTCAAAAGCCATTTGGATCTTATGCTTGGGAATAAGCAGAGAAGTGTCTTTGTTTTGGCCATCTTCTCCTCTGACTCAGTACTTATAGCTGGTTCCATGTATTTCTCTGAATCTGGTCTTGAGAGTTTCTGAGAGCATGTTCTTCCTACAGCAAAATACATCCCGAAGCTGACTGGGTTTCTTCAGAACTATGTACATTGTTTCAATCACTCAAAGCAAAGCATCCTATGTGACATTTCCTGTGTAGTGAAGTGTGTCTTGCTTACTGAAGTCAATGAAAACTGCAGGTACACTGCAGTGCTGTGGATAGGGAAGTGTGATGGAAAAGTAGCCTGAGTCACCAGCACACACAGCTCTGCACTAAACTAGGCATGGGCTTAGACAGGGGATAATCACAGGACTGAATTGTAGCATTTGGAAAATTAATGAGTCTCTTGCTGATCATTTTTCTCCGTGGCATATTTTTTTCCTTTATTTCTAAGGGATACTGCCAAGTAGATTTAGTTTGAAATTTTTCTTGAAAGCTGGTAATTTTATTTTTGACACTAAGAGTACTTTAAACATTTTGTTCCTTTGATTCCACCTTGGGTATTTACTTGTATGTGAGCCAAATGAGTTCTTTTTTATATATAGGTATTCATAATGGATGCGAGTGAACCTGAAAAGTGGTTTTCTTATCCTCTTTTTCTGTTTCTCTGTGTTCATTTTGTTTTCATATCACTCAGGATAAGCTAGGTTCCTATTCATGGTTGCAGAAAAAGGGAGAATGGACAGCAGGCAGTTCATAAAACTGGATATGGACAGCAACAAACAGGAAAAAACAGTTGTGATACTAATTAGGCTTTATAAGAATCTTATAGATGGCCTGATGTGGGTGGACTGGCAAGGTATTTTACAATGTCATTTTGCTGTGGATATTACTTTTTTAATTTCTGAGAAATGCAGATTTTTGCCACACGTTTAAAACTGTAGTGTATTGCTGCAGACATTAATTGGCGTTCTTCCAGCAACTACAAGCACTTTAACTAATGGACTGAAAGTTTTTGTAATAACTTCTTACAAAATTGCACTTTTCAGAAAAGTGAACTGTTGATTTTTCTTATTTGGTACAAAACTAGAATATGACTACTATGTGCCCAAGTATATGACAGATAACTAATTCTCAGAAAAGGTACCTGACATAGAAAAAGGATATAGTCCTATTTTATTCACTCAGTTTTTGAAAAGAACTAATTAGTTCACAAAAAGTAATTGATAGGTATAGGACTCGACTACAGGTTGTGGTGCTTCTTCTTCTTCCTCCATGTCTGGTTTGTGTCTATGTGCTTTGGTAACTCACAGATAGTTTTTCTCTAAGATGAGAACTGCTTTAAAGGTGTGAAGTGCAGCAAGTTCAAAATTGCTCATAGTAGCAAGTAGAAAGCGAGTATCTTGTTTTCAGTCCAGACAGGAGATGATGAGCAGGGGTTTCATGGTTAAGTCCTGGTTTCAATACCAGGCAGTGCTTTCAGAAAAGAAACAGGATGATACAGAACACCACAGGATTATTAGAGGTATGAAATTTCTAGAAATAAGAGCTGCATCAAGATAAAAAACATCTTCTGAATCATGAATCATTCTTCCCTATCTCTTTCCTCTTTCTACGCAATGACTATTACTTTGTCACCAAAATAAATTTTTTCTAAGAATCCATATGTGACATAGCAATAGCACACAGAGGCAACTGCTGAATGTCTTTTATGAAACAGATAAATATAATTCATTTTGGAATAACATGCAATACACCTCACTTTAGAGATGGAACTGGTCACAAACATGCGTAAAGGTCAAAATGGGGGAAGGAGGGAGTGCTTCAGCTGCTTTTCTGTCTCCTTTTTCAGCAGTCCCCCTGCCTCATTCACCAGCAGTCCCATCTTTTCCCTAGTCATCCTTTTGCTGTTCCTGTAGCAGCCCATCTTGTTGTCCTTAATTCCTCTTACCGGATTCAATTCTAAGTCAGCTTTGACATTCCCAGTCCTGTCTCTGCATGCTCAGGAAGTGTCCACATCTCCTGTGATTCCTTTTTATGTTTGAGTTTTATCAGGAGTTCCTTGTTCATCCGTGTAGGCTTCCTGCTGGTATTGTTTGCCTTTCTGCTCACTAGGATGGACTATTCTTGAGCTTGAGGAGGTCACCATGGACCCATCTTCTCTCCAGGAACATTATATCATAGGAATCTTCCATGGGAGGAGCAAGATCCCTGAACAGCCCAAAGTCTGCTTCCCTGAAGCTTAGAGGTGTGGTCCTACTGTTTGTCTTACATTGTCCTCAAATGGTGCATTCACAAAAGAGCACCAAAAATGGCTGGTGGCCTAGAAAGCATGTCATAAAAGAATATGTTCCACAAAGTAGTTCTATAGGTCATTAAAAAACAATAGAAGGATAAGCTTTTAGACCTGTGTAAGGTGGCTTCAAGAGTAAGTGGTAATTGTGCTGTTCAAGAGTGGAAAGCTGCAATGGGCTGGTACTGCAGTTAAAAATCCTTGGAGTGGCTTAGTTGGCTATTTGGGCCAGACAGGATTACACTGGGTTGGGATCTGAAAGCTGTGAGCCGGCATGAAGTGAAGGTTGAAAGAACAGAATGGCAGGTGTGGCAGCAGAGAGTCCTCTTGACCTGCAGGATAATGTCACACTGATCACAGGTGAGAATGAAGTAAAACAATTTCCTGTCAAATCCCAGGCAGCATTTAAAACAGAAAAAACAACTTATTTGCAAGCCTCATAATAAAATGTTGGTGAGAGAAGACAATGGTTTTGCACATCTGCTTTTCAGGTAAAATCATGGTTTAGAAGTCTTCTTCTCCAGTTGGAAAGTAATGTAAAACTTCTCAACAATTAGCAGTGTATCTCTGCTCAGAAAGCAGAGGAATATTTTTTGCAGTGATCACCAGCCTGTGCCAAGAAAGGGCATGGCTTGCTTTTTACACCCATAACAACTGCAACTGTGTTTAAATTTCAAGCTTCAAACAATTCAGATGGAGAAGAGACAGCTTTTAGTCACATCAATCTCATCAGCACTTAGAGAAGTTACTATAGAAACTGTAACAGCAGAAACAATAAAAGGAAATAAAAACGGAAGAAGGAGGGAATGAAGATCTTTGCGAATTTGAAGTAAAAATAAAACAAAACATAAGTAAGTAGCTGAAGCTGGTGATGTAAAAAGAAGAAGCCTTTTTCTTAATTAAGATAAATATGATTACAGAAATTAGAGAAGGAAAAGATCTGTAAGGCCACTATGCCATTTCTTTGGGCTCAGTATAGGATTATGAGATATTCCACAGGATACTTTTAGGAGGTAGTCGAGTCTTACTGTAGAAGTCCAGTAAGAGTATGACATAGGTGGGGTGGGCAATGACACTGGAAAGCAAGAAGATATTACCAAACTATTTTCAGATTAAGTTATATCTCTTTAGCATGGTCTTTGACCACTTAGCTGGAAACTGCTTGAAGATTATCTTGATTTGATCTGTTATTTAGTTCCTCTGTAAAACTAAACAAATAATTAGATACTCTGTCTGCAGTATATGACTGTAACTTAAGGCATTGAAACTATTTTTATCACATTTTTTAAAAATTATGGTTTGTATGAAGGATGGAGTACTTTAAAAAGAAGTTACAGGTTATAATAAAGACATGGGGTATTTTATATATAAATATATAATGTGCGTATGTTGAAAGAAAATCAAAACAATTGTAATCATAAATCTAGTTGCCAGTGGTGCCTAGATTGTATTATAGTTCCCACTATCAGTGCAAGGAGAACCACAAGGTGGATACAGAAATGTCATGCAGTCCTCATCAAATAAAAGTGGGTTACATTATATTTAAAGAAACACAAACAGGCAAAACCAACTAATAGACGAAAACAAAGAAAGCTAGTTAAGCGAATCTACTCTGTAATGTGTTGGAATAGTTTAATCCATCACAATTCATTGTTTCCATTTTGTCTACAGCGCTTTGTCTTTTTTTTGTTTAGTATTGTATGTTCTGTTAATAAAATAGTTGTTTCCTTTTTTCTGAGTATTTACTTATACTTCTGTAGTATTTATTTGGAAGTATTTTGTACATAAGTCATCTTACTCATTTACTATACAAGTGCTGACTTTGCCGATGGGGTGGATATTTCCCGTAGCAAGGGCAGACCTAATTATTTCAGAACCAGCTGTGATTACCAACACATCCAAAATGCCGTGTCTCAGCTAAAATTCCATAAACAGCTTTTCCATTCAGATTTGAAATTTTGAAATGTTGATTTCAAAATGGCATCTTCCTGCAAAGAACCTGTTTTTCTCCAGAAGGGATGTCAGCCCTAATAATATTTAACAAATTCAAATTCCTGTGACTGCACTCTGTTAACCTAAAGTCCCACACTAATGCCACTGATGCGTTGTCATCCTTGCTCTCTCATTGCTGCAAGAGCAAGAATAAATCATCACACACCAAAGCAGGATAACTGTGACATTCAGTAATTCCTTGTGTTTTGAGCCAAATTCCCCCTTTCATTTTTTGCCAGCAGAATGTAGGCTAAAGGCCTTCAGCACACATGAGTCAGGGAAAGATTCACTAGGCAAAGTGGCCTGAAATCCTGCTCTATGGAGCTTTGTACTACAGTCCCCAAAATGCTTGTGGCTGAATCTATTCAGGTTTCTTTACAGGAACCATGGTTCCTGTAAAGAAACCTGAATAGATTCTGCACTGGAATTTTTGTGTAAAAACTGAAGATAGCTCTTTTCCCTTGAAGTAAGGTCGAGATTTTTCACCTATTGTACAGGCTGTCTGAAACAGCTTTCTCATAGGACAAGTCATGTCAAGAAATCTAGTAGAAATTTTCTTTTAAAATAGAGCTTGAGAGATGTGTAAGTGATACTATATAATATGGTATATGTGTTGCCACCGAGTAAATTCAGGTGGGTCTCATCCACATCAACACATGAAAACTGCAGACCTCTGAGTTCAAGGAACTTTTCAGTTTGAGGCAGTGCATTCAAATCCACTGTTTTTCCCGGCAGTGTGAGCTCAATTGCAAGTAAGGCAGAGAGAATGTGAAATTCAGTGAACCAAAAAAAGAAGAAGCAGAAAGATGATGAATATGTACTAATAAGAGACAGAAATGCAGTTCTGGAGACTGGAATATGTGTTTCCTGTTTCCATTACTTACTTCATCAGAAGTACTTGAGTGCAGAGGCAGTCTCTTGCCAAAGCTGGATGGTAAGGAGTGAGTCAGGGAATTTCGGGAACAGAACGGATAGTATCAGGCTAAGATTCTTCAGTGTTCTCTGGAGATTTGAGTTTGGCATATCCTTCTTGTTTTTCTGGTGAAATAATTTAAACCAAACTTCTCATATGTCCAGTAATCATTGATTCTGAAGTATCTACGATGGCAGACAGCATTGGAAGGACTTGTGTTTGGCTATATAAAGTATTATCTACTACTAAGTCTCAGAAGAATTGCATCCCACAGGCTGGTATTCAGCACCAGTAAACAGGTTGACTGTTCTTTCCTTGTTCGTTCTTTCCTCATCTGGAATCCCTAACGAACCTCTCAAGTCATCAATGTGCTGTGAAACTGTTTTGAAAATATTTTATGTAGCTAACATCATTCTTATGATTATTAGAATCATCACATTGAAAAGCTCATGCATAAATGAACACATTTATTTGGAGCAAGACTTAAGTACTGTGCAGTAAATAAATGCAGAGAGAGAGGGTCTGTCAGATGGGAGAAGCCAGAACAGTGTCTGCTTTGGCCAGCTCTGTGCAGCCTAGGACTGCTTAGAACCGGAAACAATACTGTGTTATCTTCTGTTTGAAGGCTGCTCCATAAAGCAAGTACAGATTGAATTAAGGCTGTGCAGGCCATGAAATCTTGTAGAAGTAGAAATCTCAACAATAAAATACCCAGATCACCCAGTGTTCATGAGTGCAAAACAAATCTCAGGTGCAATAAACTGCTGCAGATTCAAGCATCTCAAAGGTTAGTAAGATAACTGGTATAGTAGCATTCAAGGATTAAAATGAAGAATTCAGTGAGTAGATGTTGGCTTTTGTGAAAACAAATACCTAAGATTCATCCAGTGCCATACAAAGGATAAATAAACCTTTTCTCTAGAACAGGGGAACAGTATGTGGAAAATTTTCTAAATGTTACCGTCTAAATGCTTTGAAATATATTAATGGTCAGCATGCATTTAAAGCATGGTTTTGTTGTCCCATCTCTTTACTCCAGTGCTTAAAGGTGGGGAGGAGGACACTGTGGTAAACCTGCCCTTTTCTTCAGAGCATTTTTCCTTCAGAAAACCTGTAGCAGCACTGATACATGCTTTTTCTGAGACATTCCTTCCTCATTTCATATCCTGTTGAACAAGTTGTAAAATTAGATGCTAAAGATACTATTTTAAAGTTAATAAGATAGTCAAAATCAGCTCTGTAGTTGTTGACATAAGCTTAACAAACTAGGTAACCTGTTCCAGGCCTCAGATTGCCGGTTTTTAAGAAAATGAACAGTTCAACCTTACAGATGCATTGCACAGTTTGTTAGTTATTAATAAACTAAGATTTTGGCTTTAAGATAACTATGTTTTGCATATATGTACACATTAAATACTAAGTCAAGAGAAGCAAATTTGTGTGTTACTTCTAGATAGTTTCTTACAGTTCAAAAAGAGAGCAACTTCAACTATTTATAAACTGTAATTAAGTTTCTTTGCAACATGACTCATTCTCAACAAGCAAGTCCTTTTTTTTTTGCTTTCTTATGAACTCTGTGGGAAAATTAGGGTTCAATCAGTGAAGAATTTACTCAATGCTTAATTACCCGTAAACAGCCTTCCACGTTCTGCTCATGTAGAGCTTGCATAAAGACATGATTTTCCCCACACTGTGGCTGTCTAAAAATTGACTTTTAAAAAATGATCTGTAAATTGTAATGTAAGAGAAAGCAGTTTTTTACTGGCTTCTTTCTCCAGTGTACTTCTTTGAGTTCCTCTTACATTAACAATGTGATACTTAGGAGAGCCAAAGTAAGAAATCATCAGGTTTAAATTACTTTGAGCATGGAACTAAATTAGAAAGCTTTACTTTCCTGAATGAGCTAATTGTGTAAGTTTTCTAAAGGAAATATTTCTATTTCTGCGAGAGAAGGGGTAAATGGGACTTCTTCTGACATAATTTTCATTTTAAATCTTGAGTTTGACAGCAGCATTTCTACCTTCATAACCAAATATTACTGCTTAACTGCATGACTTGTATAAGCTTGCTAGTTGAAGTGACTCACTTACGCAGATGAAGTTATTTTTAGGGAGATAATTTACACTGTTTAGAAAAGAGGAAAAAAAGGAGAGAGAGTCCTACTAAGAGCTAGATCTCTCATTATAGTTTACAGAGCTCGTGAACCCAGCATCCATGCAAAAGATGACTAAGCAAGGGGTCTATTGGTACTTTCAGGAATTTACAGACATGAGTCATCTGCTTATTTTCTGCAGACATATCACCAGGGTGCTTTGTGAGTCAGCTGTTATTTGGAAATAGTACTTGTATTCCACATGAATACGTTTTTGTAGTTCTTAGGTAACTTAACATGCCAAGCCAACACAGGTTTCTACAGTTTGCCTGGTTCAGGTGTTAATTTACAAAACTGTGTTGTTCTTAACTGTGATGTATTTTTCATGGCAAAGTGTGAATGTTGTCTTGCATGTATTTATGGTAACACCTTTGTTACCTTAGATATTGCATGAGGGCAGATCTGATTTTGAATTCATGTACAGATTGAGAGCTAGATTGCCTACACATGACCAGGTGAAAATAAAAATTTTCTTTAGCAAGCCGTGTGTGACTATGAGCAGAATTTGACCTTTCATATCCAGCACACCTTGCCAGCATTAGTTACCAGTGGTATTTGCTTATTTTTTTCATTCTGTGCGCTAACAGTGTCAATGGACGGCATCCCCTGGGATGGAAGCAAGTTCTTGCCTTCCTTTCCTATTGCTGAAATAATAGCTGGCTACCTTGAGATATGTATAATACTTTAAACTCAAGGCTATTTCCTGTTTACTGGTCTTTTAGGTGTGGTTGTGTTCCAGAATTAGGGACAGGTTTTTTTACTTGGTCTGAACTCATCCACACCTTGTATTAAGGAAACACTTGGGTTAGAAAACTGAAAGTTTGACAATTTCAGGTGAAGGATAGTGTTATAAATCAAAGGCAGTTTAAATTTTTCAAAACTCTACTTGCAATTCAGAGTAATACTGCTGTTGTCCAGATCTGGGATGCACAATTTTGAATCTATGGACTATCTGATTTATGTGATCAGTTTATAATGTAAGTAATTCCTGAAAATTCCTATATGGATTTGGTTAATAGAATATATTTTGGTGGTACCTTCTCATAACAAATGCAGGTGTCACTAATGAGAGCACTGCCTTGATTATCCACTTTAAACAGCATTTCTAGTGCTAGATACTTTGTCCTAAGAACCCACCTTTAGTTTTAGATAACAGGGTAAAAACTGTTGCTGCTTGCCTGTGTTATGTAGATGGCAGTTTTGAAGGGAAAGTTAATGGAAGTTAGAAATTCTCAACTAAAAAGTTAAGTACAAGGACTAAACTATTACTTGAATGCTTTGCTGAAGTTTGTTATTCCTCTCACATGGTGATAAAATACTAAAGTATACAGACTTGGTTTCTCTTAAGGAGTTGGTACTTAAGAAAGAAAAAGATACACTAGAGAAACAGTTTAAGCACTCAGAGCTGAAGTAGTATATTTATACCGTTAAAACAGAGAATCAGTTTCCTTGTTTCTTTACTCTTTTCCATGGTGGAGTCCTTCAGAGACCGAGGCGCACACACCTTTTGTGAGGGGAGGAGACAGCTTGCTTGCTGATAAATGACCACATTACACCAATGTTTTTCAGGGTTGTTATTTAGTAATCACATTATAAAAAGGAATTCGACAGAGCAATCTTTGAATCTAACCTTCGTTAAAGCAGTGATCTGCCCTCAAATTAGCAGAACTCTGCCCATGTCATTACCGCTTAAGTATCTGCTGGCAGCTGCTGTGTGGGCTGAGTCACCCGGACTCCAGGAGCTGTCACGTGTGGCGCAGACGCTGGGTCATGAACTGAGCAAGCGCTGTCCTCCACGGGAGGATTTGTTGTGTTTTGGGACTAGGGCTGGAAGAGCACGTTTGATTTAGTGTGCTTCATGGCTACAACGCTTTTACTCCTAGAGCTTGGAGGGTAGTTTAGGGAAAGGGGAGATACAGTGTGGCTGATGCACATCTGAGTATTTAGATGTGATTAGGTAAACTGAAAAATGTGAGTACTAGCAGGATGATAGCATGGAATTTGGAAAATGTGTCTTAAACTGATACCTCAGTCTGTGAGCAGAGATTTCGTAGAAAGTGCTGGAATCTCTGGAAGTATTTAGAATACAATTCCATTGCAGTGTTCTTTCACTGTGCAGAATTTAAAAAATGTGATTTGGAGGATAACAAAAAGTACAGTTGTAGGTGCTTTATAAATGAAGCATACACCTTTAAAAGAAACGCACATTCTTCTGTTAATTTGGGTGTTAGATTAGATATTTAATGTTAGTAATTCAAGTCTGTTGTCATAACTCAATTTAACTACAGATTTCTGAAGCCTCCTGAAATAAAAAATAGACCAAGAACATAAAACTAAAATTCTAACAATGAAAAAGTTAAGTTAAAAAAATGGTTCTGGCCATGAAAACATACACAGTTTCTAACTGCTGTAGACTATTCTATTGTTCCACCAGACCTAGCTGATCATGAGACAGTGATAAGCAAAGGGAACTAAGAGGTTCTGATTTTTATTTTTAGTGAGATATTTTGGGTATTAATGACTTTGCAGTGTGTTTTTGGTTTTGTGGGTGTTTTCTTGTCTAGCAGATGACAGCAAATTGAAATCTTTTCCATTTCATATGACTGAATCTTTCTACATTCTATATCAAATCATTTGACCAATTTAGGACACAGCTGTAAAATGAAAATGATAATGCTTTTGATGTCCATGGGGGCAATAAAAATATATTGGTTAAAGCAGATAAAGATAAATTTGGTTTTTTAAGGGAAAGTGTAACAGAATATATTTTGTGAATTTTTAAAAGGGAAGATTTCACTATAAAGGTATTTTTTTAATAACTAAATAATCCTGGTGGAAATTTTATGATTAATATAGCAATACACTAGCTAAACTTTTTTAAAATCATGTACTTTACAAAAGTCTTTTGGTCAAGGAAAGTGACCCATACAGCAATAGGTTGGAATCATTACTTATAAGAAATGCAGAAGGATGTTTTAGAACTAACCATCAGTTTCTCCTTTTCTGTCACCTTTAAACCAATAGAATAGTCTGATATATTCCCAGTAAGAAAAATGGAAAATATATACTGGTGTATTTTTTATGACTTGTTTTTCTTTTTGAATTACAGTTGACCTACCCCTTTACTTTCCTCGAGACCAACCAACCCTCACGTTTCAGTCTGTCTACCACTTCACCAGCAGTGGCCAGCTGTACTCCCAGGCCCAGAAGAATTACCCATACAGCCCCCGATGGGATGGCAATGAAATGGCCAAGAGAGCAAAGTAAGTCAGATTGCTGTTTCCTACTAAGCATTCCGTTTGTTTCATGGTCGTTGGTGGGTAGAAATTTCTTGGATATTACTGTACATTTTCAGTGTTACAAAAGCTGAACCTGCTCTTGTTCTCATACAGTCCTGGCGTTCCTGTAGATGAGTGTAGACAGATACTTACTAATCATGCTTATTACATGAGTGCCAGAAGATTGAACAAAAGGAGGCTCATTCTGCTGGGCTTTGTGTTGGCATGGAGTGGCAACAGTCTCTGCTCCAGAGAACTTCCAGTCTAAGTAGATGAGATAGCCCCCAGCATGAGTAACCTGCATGGTAGCAATCAGCCGAGGTAACTCCCTGGGGTTGTGTGGGTGTTGAGGGGACCCTGAAGGGAAGCATGTGAGATGGAGAGAGCAAGGAAGAAAAACCTGAAAGATCTGGAATTAGGCTGTAGTAAAAAGACACGGAAGAACAGGAGGAGGTAGAGCAAACCACCATTCCAGCACAGGAGGCAGTCCTATCAGATCTTGAGAAAGTTATCTGAAAATCTGAATATCTCTTGCTTTATTGCTTTTTTGTTGGATGGAAACAGAGAATCTCTGTGTCCTTCCTCTGCATTTTTTCTGCAAGCCCTTGTTTTGGGCTGAGGAGAGACCATTTCAGTCTGTGTATCCCTTTAGTTAATGATGACAGGGCAGCCTCACAGAGAGGTTCTGTTGCAATGGCAAGGTGCTGTAGGCAGTGGTGTCCCCAAAGGTAGATATTGCCCCTGTCTTCTCATGAAGGAGGACAGATTTTACCTGAATGGGGCAATGGGCAGCAGCCTTGCTGCAGTATTTGGATTTTGCAAAGTGTTAAAATGTTAGAACAGCGAGAGATTTAAGCAGGCTGATTATCAGTTGTTCAGCATGTAAAAGCATCAAACTGCATAAATCACAAGGAGTATTGGGGTGAACGTTTTGAATGACAGTCAGAAGATTAAATTAAATCAGCAAATATGCGTAAAGAGTTGAAACAAAAATAGTTCAGGCTGAGTAAATCAAATGAGTGGCATGGTCAGAGACTGTAATTTGGAAATGATGGAAGCAAACAACAATTGACTGATGCATTTGTAGATTTTTATACTAATTTGAATTCTGTGGACAACATCAAGTAACATTTGATTTGGGATTTTGATGCATTTGTAATAAAAATTTTTTTGCTAGTATTTGGTTTTGCCACCATACCGTTTATAGGACCACCACTTCTTGATCAAGTATGATTGTGTGTGTGTGTATTTTTGTCTTTTCTCTATCAGGATATTATAAGTATTTTGTTTATTAAAGAAAAAGAAAAAAGAAGAAGAAACAATAACTGGAAGCATTATTGTGGCTTTTTTTACAACCATACTACAAAATGCATTTCTTTTGTAGGTGAAAGCTTACAAGTACCTATGTGCTGTCTGCTAAGTGCATTCACTTATGAGTGGGTGTATACAAATGGACTTCTCTGCCCTGCACTTGAGATTTAGAAGTACTGCAGCAGTTCTCTTTAAAAGCACTAAATGTGTACACTTACTATCACATGTATGTGGTGAGGTTATTCACTCTTACGTCTGAGCCTCTGCATTTAAGTTTTACACTGGATACGTAATATGAGAAGGATGATGAGAAGCGGGGGAAGGCAGTGTGCTGAGATGTCTGAAATAGCAATCACTGAGCTGCAAAGAGACAGAGAATTTGCTCCAGTTAAAAGCGCTTCGCTTGCAGGAACAGCTAGTGATTCCTGAGTAGGTACCATAAATAAATCTGTATCAAGAAAAGTATGATGTTATGATACGTGTGAGCATATTTTAAGAAAGATTTTTAACACAATTGAGCATCTTATGTAAACAGTGTTTAAAATATTTGCTAGGGCTTCTTAGAATAGGTTAGTTTATTTCAACACATCCACATAACTTCTTAATCTACTTTATTTTTACCATGGGCATATTATGGACCAAGTATATGGGAATATATGTTGATATATAAGAAAGCATTCTAATGAAGTATATCAGTTCAAACACCACATGAAGACTTCCCAAAATAAAACAGAAAAAAAAGAATACATGATTTACCCTTTAGAAACAATGCCATTCTGCTCAGCTGAAGTAAATTTACCCCTGGTTAAATCAGAGACAACTTATTTGTGTTTCTAAATACTGTCAGTTAGGTTTTGCTTATATATAGTCTTTTTACCTCTTAGCAAAATGGTCTCCCAAGTGCTTAGCATTCTTTGAGATAAAACGTCTCTGTTTATCTTCCTGGCCATTGCTCTAGGGCCACAGGATCTCCCACTTGATGTTCCATATCTGAATATCATATTTGCCACCCTTCTTCTCAGACTTCAGGGATCAGTGTACACTATCTTCCTCACTGTGGCTAAAGACACTGTCAAGGACAGCCTTTGCTTGCTCTTGCACCAACTGTAGAAGCCTCATCAAGTCTGAAATGGCATCAGTCGGAGATTTCTTCATCCTCAATTTTGGCAAGCCCTGCCTCTGTTTTCAGCAACTCAACACAGCCTGCTTATTCATGGGCAGAGCTGTCATAAGTTCATTCCAAAGGGACTTTGATTCTGTGCCCAGTCTTTTCCCAACGTTGTTTTGGTATGGGTTGTTGGGGTTTTTTTCAAACAGGTGAGTCCATCCAGTTCCTGCAATGCAGGGACTAAACTTGGAAGTCTTGGAATCCTTGCTTATCTCTGTGGCCCCCAGCAGATGCAGGCATCTCTTTTGAATTTAGGGCTTAACCCTTTGCTCTAGCCTTGAGACGATCAATAGTAACTATAGGTAGGAGCAAAATTAGTCCCCTAAAATGCATACATGTAAAAGTAGATTGTATGCATTCACACCTAGAGACATATCACCTAAATCTAAAAAGCAGATTCTTGTATCAGAGTATCAGTTTAGCTGGATCTTTTTTATTCAGAGAGAAAAACTGAGCATGTTCCTGCTGAAGTACTTGGACCAATTTTCATCTGTCTGATAAAGTCCATGAAGTTGAGTTCTCTTTTTTTGTACCCTCTTAGGCAGATTTTAAAATCACTGGACTCCTCTGCAGCCCACTACCTTAGATTCCTCACTGAGAGATAGCATCTGGTAACTGAAGCTTGCTATTGTCTTAGCCCAGGGATTGCCCTCTGGCTTTATTTAATTCGGAAGGATGAATCAAGTCCTGATTTAGTAATGTGATTTCAATTGCCTCCAGATTGCTTGTTTCTCAGCTAACACAAAATTTTAACCTGTTCCTTCAGCTAGAAACAGGAAAACCGAAGACATTAAAATTTTCTTACAAGCGCTGAGATGCCATTTCCTCTTAGCTGGTATCTCAGGCTTTGCCTCTTTTAGGTCATTTATTTATATGTCTGTGGCCTCCTGTGTAAGCAGCTTCTCCAAAAGATTTGGTCCTAAAATACAATGGCAAGCCTAAGAAAATACAGTAAATTATGGAAAGTTAGCAGCCTTGTTTGTGGTATACGTGTGAAGTAAAACATCTCTGTGCAGTTTCCATGGGAAAGCTTTCTTGTCTTTTTGCTTAAAAAGGCATTCAAGTGTACATAAATGGAGTCTTTAAAGAACTTGCAGACTTGAAGCCTGGGATTTTATGAAGGAATACTGTAAATAAAGCTTGTTTGTTTATACAAATGAAGTTCAGTTCTTAGATGCACTCTGGCCCAGTTTCTCTCTGACTCAGTGCTGCTCTGTAGACTTAGGTTATACTTCAGGGGAGAGCAAGTTAAAACTCAGTTTACTCTTTTATTCTACATAAATCCACCTACTCATCATTAAAAATAGCAGGAGCATGGAAAACTGGTATCACAATAAGAAGTTGTTCCAAGGGTTCATATTCCTTTTTTTTCCCAAGTTGGCTGATAAAACAGGTTGCGGAATAACAATATTATCCCTGACCATTCATCAGCGTTTGCTGAATGCAGGGTAATTTTTATATATCCCTTAGGGCATTCAGAGGGTGAAAGCTTAAAAGGGCTCAAGTGCTCTCAACTGTATATTGGCTGTTGCTCTGCCATGAGATCAAGTGCATCTTCAGATTCTGTGCAGGCACATCTTGTGCAAGGCACGTATGTATCCCCAGCATGGCTGCAGTGTCGCTTTGTGCTCAGCACAAGCGTGCCGTGCTTGGGAAGTGTCAGGCTGGTGGACTGGGCCGTAGCATTTCAGCCTCAGCAATACTTTTTCCTCGGATATCATCAAATTAGGTGATGTGTATCATGTGTATAATTGAGCCTACCACTACAAGAAAGACCTTGAGGTTCTGGAGCATGCCCAGAGAAGGGCAACAGACCTGGTGAAGGGTCTGGAGTACAAGTGCTGTGAGGCGTGGCTGAGGGAGCTGGGGGTGTTTAGGCTGGAGAAAAGGAGTCTCAGGGGTAACCTTATGATTCTCCACCACCAGCTGAAAGGAGAATGTAGCCAGGTGGGGGTCAGTCTCTTCTCCCAAATAACAAGCGATAGAACAGGAGGAAATGGACTCAAGTTGCGCCAGGGGAGGTTTAGATTGAATATTAAGAAAAATTTCTTCCCCAAAAGGGTTGTCAGGCCAGGCTGCCCAGGGAAGCAGTGAAGTCACCACCCCTGAAGGTATTTCAAAGGTGTGTGGATGTGGTACTTAGGGACATGGTTTAGTGGTGGGCTTGGCAGTGATGGGTTAATGGTTGGACTCAATGAACTTAGAGGTCTTTTCCAACCTTAAGAGTTCTGTGATTCTATGATTACATTTACAGATAAAATAATTGCATTTATTAGTGTAATAAAAGGATATTTGAAAAGAAAAGGGACAGTTGTTGTGTTGCTGTTTAGACATATCAGTTGTAGTATGTCAAAGACTTGCTGTTGTATTCAGTAAATTTTGAGTGCCCTAATGATTTTTTTTTTGTTTTTTGACATTAACCAGTTTCTACTCATCCATTTTTAAATTATTATTCAGATTTCTTTCACATTTTAGGCAGAATATCTATTACTATATTTCAAACTCTTTTAAAATAACAAATTTCACAATTTTCATGAAACTTTGGAGTTCCAGCTATGATACCATGAATCTCACTGTAAAATTTACATGTAAATATTGCACCCTTTTTATAATCTTCTCTCCTTGATAGGTGTACTTAAGGTAATAAATATTTTTTCTTCTTTGGGTTGTATTTAAGGGGGTTTTTTGCTTATTTGTAGAAGTATCAAATTGTATTTGCCTGTATTATGTGATTCTCATGCACATTAGTCATCTTTTAAGATCAGTTTTCCAAAAACTAACTTATTTGCATTACACACACTCACCTCACAAAGCTTTTTAAATTACTGTCTTTGTGTCTGTTGTGTATTACCTTAAACTTAAAATGAAATTCATAAAAATGAGAGTAAGGAACAGAAGCATAAAACCCAGGGACATCATTCTTCCCTGGCTGTGTGTTACTGTGTTCAAATATTTGGAAGGCTCAGAGGGTTCTTTCTGGAGAAGAACAGCAGGATAAGTACAGCTAAAGGCTGAGTGGTGAGCTGGGTCGCTGGTTTAACTCTGGTTTTCAATAGTTTTGCATCAGAAACTGAACAGAAGTGATTTCCTTGCCTGAAATCGAGTAAAGCTGACATTTTGTTGCTGCTGGTGGGCCGCTCTTCAGAACAGCAAAAGGCCAATACACTGTGACAGCCACAATGAGAAGAGATGTGGCGACGCAGACGTGTGAAGCTTATGAAGAAGTTAATTTGATTTTGTAGACCATTAAATCAGAACTGATTTCCTGTGGGAGTGTCAGCTGATCAGAATTATATAGGAACAGTAGAAAAGAAAATGGAAAAAGCTACATTTTGTTAAAATACTTAGTGATTGCACTTGTCCTTGTAGTCTGTTCTACAGTTAATTTACCAGCAAAACTTAGTAACAAAATTATTTGATTGTAAGATATAATAGGTGAAGTAGATAGGACTTTTAATTAGAATTTTCCCAGGATATTACTTTATTTTTACATGGTTCCGCTGCATACACTCCAGAATACAGTACATACAAGAAGTTGCACTTCTTGAGTCATATTTTTCATGTAGTTTTCTTTAAATGTCTCCCTGGATAATTAAGTCTGACTCTTAAGTTATGGTATGTTAGTTTCTGACAGGTGCCTGCCAGGGATCTTCAGTGCTGTCATGCATTATGTGGATTTCAGCCAAGACAGAAGGGCCTGGGTATTTGTTTCTGGTCACTTCTCATTAAAGCTTTGACTGTAGGAAAGAAAAACAACTATTTAAAGATGAGGAATATAGGTGCTATAGGAAGTGCTTAGAAATAAAATCTGTTAGGCAATTAGTTTTTCTGTGATTTTTGTATAGATACTCTGTATATGTGTGAACTGTACATATGTGCGTTTTGATATACAGTAAATATTCTTTCTGCAAAAAAGTATTCTCATATATTGACAAGAGAAATGCACAGAAGACATTGGAGAAGTTGGCATGGTATAAGTAGAATATAATAGCATTTTGCTGGAAGACAACTGCTTTGTAGGAATGAAAGGTTAGAATTTAATGTAGGTGGTTCTTGGATAACCGGGATTAAGTGGCGTTCTAGAAATACTGTGAAACACAGTCACTGTCTGATTTGGCTTTATTAGACAATTCCATTATACATTTATGAAAGCTGCTAGTTCTATATTAGAGCATGAAATTACAGTTAGGAACTTACGCAAAAAAAGTCCTCCCTTTCTTGAGAGAAAAGGGTAGAGAGAAATACATGGGTTTGGAAGGAGCTGAGATTTAATAGCCCAGAGAAATACTGTTGCTTGATCAGTTATAAACTAAACAGCTAAATAAAAATAGTAGGTGAGCTCTATAAACTTGTCTTTTGAGTAATACTTGTAATTGTTCCATTAAGTTAGGTAATTAATTAGCCCACTATTATGTCTGTATCAATAAGTAGTAGTGGATGCCCATGCAAAATCATGGCAGAGCATGTAGTCATATTCTCATTGTATGTTCTACCATCCTCCAAGATGTCTTTATCCAGTACTGATACATTTCTGTTAAGTAACCCTACCCAGCTTTCCTTCTATTTGCTTGCTTTTTGAACCAACATCATAACATCATAAAGGTCTGTGGAAGGGGATCACACAGGTGCGGTGTGAATAACAAACTGTTGGCTTTTTGCATTCCTGCCTCCTCCTAGCTCAAGTTGTATAGCCTCTACCTTTTGTATGAAGAGAGGCAGCACATAGTTCATCTGCTGATCCCCTCCATAACCTTTGTTTTATGAACCTCTTCATGTCTCTTTTGTCACCTTTTCTCTTGCTCTGCTCACTCCTTCCTTCTCCAGAACCTCTCCATGTTTCTGATCACCCTTGTCCCACTTCTTTCTCCCTTTACTGTTTCTGTGTTTTTCTTTCTGAGTCAGGGAGTTACATGTTACTCATCATACATTCACTATGCATTTATATGGTGATGTAGTGATATTGTCTGGTTTTCTCTTTATTCTGGTTCTAATAACATCTGATTTGGTTTTTTGCATACAGGTGGTTAGTTAAAGTGTCATTTTAGCGCCAACATCTCCTTTCTATCTGTTTTTCAGAGCCTGTGTTTTTTAATCTTTTTCCTCACATATTTCTCCTTTCATGTTTGTCAATATTGACTTTTCACCTGGTATGTTATCTCCCAGTCTTCCTGTACTGTGAGAACTATCTGCAGTTCCTCGTAATTGTGCCTCATTTTTCCTTCCCTGACTAAATTGTTAGCATTAACAAATCTTTCCATCTTCCTTTACTCACTTTTTGCATATCAAGTAGGAATATGAGCAACACAGGTCAGAACACCCATTTCTGTGCACTTCTCAGGTGACTTCACCCTAATGGTATTCATCATTTATTCCTGTCCTTTTCTTTGTATCTTGACCTGCTGTTTATCCACCCACGTATCTTTTCTCCTTCTGTGGTAATTCAGGGGTTTTTATGTCTTTGAAAAATCTTCCCAAATACCTGTAAGTAAGGTAGGTTGAGCAGTGCGAGTCACTTGAATTTTTCTTGTCCCTGTGGTTTTGATACCTTAAGAAAATAGGAGACTTGAGAAGCACAAGTTTGGCTCCTACCCAATATATCATATTTACTCAAGTCCGCTAATTCTTATGAATTTATGGTTTCTATTAACAGTCTCTACCAATTTTTAAGGTATGGACATGAGATTTATTGGGTCGTAATTCCTTCTATTCTCCCAGACCCCTAGACCTTTTTTTAATTGACATCACACTTCTCTGGTACCAAGCTGTTTTAAGCAGGAGGTTACAAGCTATTTAAGAGTTTAACTTTCTCACACTTGAGTTTTTCTAGAACTTGGGTGTGAATGTAATCTGGGGCTGCTGGTTTGGTTCTGTTTTGTTCATTTGTTCGTTACTTTTTGGCTGACATTTCTGCATGAATCAGATCTTTTGGTACATCTCTTGGAAAGCAGGATTCTGGTATGGCAACCTCTTTAAGCACCCCTATTTCATTTATTCTTTGTGATTTTATTTCTTCTGAGCATTCTTTGTACTTTTTGACAACATTCTGTACTGTTTGACAAGTATTTATTTTGAGGACCACAGCTGATTTGTTCCTCAAATTAATTTTTTGTTTTATTCTGCTTTTATCTGTTAGTGTTAAGGTTTGTTTCAGTCCGGTTTTCCCCCTTTGGATGGGTCTCCAACCTTTTAAGCATTTACTTTTACTTCTAATAGCAAAAATATATATCTTATGAATAGCAAAGAGAAACAACTGCTTTAATATGTTTTATATAATCACAGATGTGTGGCGTCTCATCCATTTCCTTCTGGCTGGTTTGTCCTAATGAATATCCAAGGAGGTTTCTTTTATGGTTCGGTGTGTTGCCTTTGGCCCCTATTGATAAGCGATCTGGCAAAGCAGAGCGGATGGCATGATGAAATCGGTGCTTTCACCTGCAAGCAAACTTTTTCAGGGATGCTAGTTGTAGGACTCGTTATGAATGCATCTGTGGTGTAACTCTTCATTTCTGCCTCTGAACTACAATTAAGGGATTCAATAATCTCTTAAAGACCATTCCAATTCTATTATTACTACTGTGAGCTCCTCTCTTCTTGCAACTCTACACTTGTCTTTCCTTACAAGCTTCACTCCTGAACATATTCTTGCCCAGTCTTTTCTTCTTTCTCTTACTACTTATATAATCACTACTTTCGCCCCTCCTCACTTCATCACATTCTTTACCCTGCCTTTTATGCTTTGAAGAGGTTCCTTGTTGCATCTTGTCTTGCACTGACTCCTTCCTTCAAATCTAATAAAAAAATTGTTAAATAATAGCTCTCCAACAGTAGAGTTCCTTGTACATTTATGTAGCCTAGATATGAGGAAATAATATGTGTCTTGAATAAACACTGTCTCTTTAAGAAGATAACCTTTACCTGGAGTGGAAAAACATGGCTATTGCACTTCAGGAGGTAGGAAAAACAGAGCAGACTTGATGCTGTAGCTCATAGGACTGGAAATTTCCTGCAAATTAACACTGTATTTCAAAAGACTCTGTGAAGATCGAGTTTTTCCATGATGGCCTTGGAATATCATTCTCATGATCCACTGATATGGAAACGGAGTGACCATGCTGTGACAGAGATATTCCAATGCACCCTTCACAGACACCCACTACCCTGCGGGGAAAATGGAAGTTAAAAAAGAAGAAGCAAAATTTGCTATGATCTAAGACCACAAGCCTTCATCTGACTGAAGCAAATCTATTTATGTACATTGTGGAGAAGGTGAAGGAAGTGAAGTGTTTTATCTCTTGAACTGACTGGCAAGCAGAAGACATTGATGAAACAGTTTCAAAATTAGAGGTTCATTTTTCTATGTGTGCTTTGGAACACTTAGAATCACTGTGTCTGTGCAATAAACCTTTGTAAATTCCTAAATATCAGAAAGCTGTGAGGCATTAAATACCAGAATCTTGATTTCCAGATGATTTTTAAAAGTTGCTTTCACAGTTACTGGTCTTGGTCTATATGAACTGATTATGTTCAGTAGCTGTAATTTTTATCTGTAATTGTCAGTAAAGGTCTATGCATTTGGGAGCACGTATATTCTTGGAATCAAAGTAAGCATCTTTTGCAAAGTGATGACCCTACTTATGCTGCTGCTTTAAAATAAACATTAATTGCCAGCCTACATAATGATCTGCCATCCTGGCTCCACAGCAGTTCCCTAGAACTCCCTTCCTTTATATTTTGCTTTTAGTCAGGTTGTTATATTTATGGTTGTTTCGTGATTTGAACAGATTGTCAAAATTCATTTTGCTTTATGGTACATTGGGCAGCAAAGTCACCTTAATTTTTACAGCAAACCAATGCTGAATTCTTCACTTTTTTTATAAAATCAATTGATACCATAGGTTTTTGGAACAGATGCAAATGTATCATTAAATGAAAATTTAATTTTTATTTCTGTTTGCTTCATATGGATTAAAGCCACCTGTTAATTCTACAATCAGCAAAATGTTGAAAAATGGATCTAAATATAACCATTTCTTGTACCTTTCTGTGTGACTTGAATCAGAAATGGCAATAATTCCAGAAAGAACTTCTGGAGGAAAAAGATGTTGTTATTAAAATACAGAAAACAGCTTTTGGACACGAGTGAATTTTAATGTTCAAACTTCTGATGTGTACTTGGTTTCACTAGTTCTGCCACTTCTATTTCCTGTTACGGTTTTGGTAGCACATCTTTTGGTTGGTTTGTGATTTTGAAGACAAGTTTCTGTCGTGCAATATTATAAACTGAGCTGGAAACAACTGTATTTCTTAAAAATTTGCATTTTGATGGCTGCCCACTGCAGACCTCCAGTTCTTGATGCTTGATTACTGTTCTGTCCATCAGCCTGGCTACACAGTCAGAGCCTTGCATGATCTGGCAGGCAGAAATGGGCATAAGAGGTTTACTAATCTCCTTGTAGGTAATTCACAATAAAAGGAGCTAGAGAGAGAGAAATATTAGAAAAGGAAGAGGGACTGTGATGCATTTTTTTGGCACACGGGAAAAAAAAATGCTAGCAGCACAATGGCACTGTGCAGTGACTCCTTTATACATTTGTGTGTTTAGCCAGTTACAGTAGCAGTAATTTAAGAACTATTGTCTAGCTGTTGTATAAATACTTCAGATGTTTGCTTGGCATCACCAGTTCTGGAGATATCTAAAATGCAGAACTGTGTAGACATTGTGTTTCACATAAAAACAAAATATTTGCTGTAGATAAAGCTGCCTGGTAAGGAAATTATAAACCACATCCCAAAGAGCATACCATCAAGAAGCTTAGTTCAGAAACATGAATGCATGCCAAGTATCGTTATGTATATTTGAAGTGAGAAAGAAGTCCTGGAAGGTACCTATGTCATTCTGCCGCTGTGCTTGGATAAAGTTTTGTGGTGGTCAGATTTGAATGGCGGTTTAGAAATGCTGCCATCTCCTTGTGCATTCCATAATAGTCCTGATTTTCATTAGCTCCTGAGCCTTTGCCACTTGGCACCTGGCCCTGTTGTGGGCCTGCCTGCTACAGCCCAGTTCCAGCTAGGCAACCAAAAGTTAGAATGCTGAGAACTATTTGTCACTTCAGTTTTTGTAACATCTTAGATGTGAAGAGAAGGATATAACAAGCATTTTCTCCTAAAAGAAGTGTTGCAAAATATCTGCCGTAGAGTTAATCTCCTGTTACCCTGTAGTTATCCCAAAGCAGGAGACGGGGTTATTCAGCTTTGCTGTGAGTGCTCATGTATCTCTGGCCTGGTGAGGAATACTATGGAAGTGCCTGTGAATAAATAGACAATGTGGTTCACCCAATGGAAATAAGCTTTTAATGCATTATATATAGTAAAAATAGCAAAGAGTTTCAAAAGTCTCGTGTCTGAGTTTAAAAGGAAAAGCTACGCCTCAAACGTTGGCATGAGGCCTATTAAAAGAATGGTGTTCCAGTAGATTTCCACACTTCCAGATTCAGCCCTTGTTCAGTGCAAGGCATAGAGATGTTGGAGGATGGCATAAGCATGGGTTATGGACCCTATGAGCAGTCATATGGAATATGACCTAAATACACACCCATTTTTGGAATTAATGCAACAATTTATTAATTTAAGTTCCTTTTATTAATTAGTGCTAATCATGTTGAACTAGGTAGCTCCTGACAGGAGGAATTTAGAAAGAAAACAATTATATATATTAAAAGATGACGGGTTGGCATCTTTGTTCTGGCAGAAACAAACAGCAAATCTTAGAAAGTTTTGAAAATTATGGTAAATACCTTCTGTACAAGAGATGAATTATTAGGAGTTACCTGAACCAAACCAGCTGGATGTACCTGTGTGGTCACAGGAGGACAGATCCTCTCATCTGGCATCTAGAAGGTATTGTTGTAGGTGTTCAGTATTTTCAAAACAAGTTTTCATTGTGTCAAAACAAATTTCAACCGGAACATAAAAATACAAGGGCACACTACATATGTATGTATGATCCATGCAAAAATACTTTGTACTTCAGAAAGGGAATAACTAGGTGATGTTGATAAAGCCTGGAGAAGCTCTTTTATAATTCTAATATGGCTGTGCTGTTGAAATAATTTATATAACAAGAGTTTATTGCAAAGTGTCAGCATAATAATACTAGTCTGGAAGGAATAGGTCAAAAACCTCAAGAAGCCTCAGGCTATCCTTCACTCTGACCTATACCCTTCTTAATTCCTGTTCTCACAAAATTTATTTGGAAGAGGAGAGAACATTGCTATTCTAGCTAATTCATGAATATCAGTCATCTATGGAGTTGATGTTTTTCTGTCAGGATTCTGTGGATTTGAAGAAACTTGTAGATGTCTTGAAGCAGTTCTTCTAGGGTACAGCAGGAAAGAAGTATGGCCTGCAAAATTATGTAAATCCTAGAGGTACAATTCCTTTAAAAGAAATCGACAGCAGTTGGGACAAATGCCTGGGATCCTTGGTTGTATCTAATACAGCTGGACAGGATACAATTGAGATCCTTCCCTCAGCCCCGGGATTATTCAGACAAACTCAATTTACCTGCTGGACAATTCAGACAGTAGAGAACTACTGAGGAGAATGGGGTACTACCTACAGACCTTACTCCAGAAGACTTGGCAGGATTAAGTAGCCCTATTCAGAGATCACCATGACTACAGGAGTGCCTGCCCAAGTCAGATCTATTAACTTGAAAAAGTTGAAGAAAAGAACTCATATTTTCCTGTATGCCTTGCCTAGAGTAGCAGAAAATGGATGTGTTTGCTGGCTACTATGCTTTTGAATACACTAAGGGTCTGTACTTAGAGCCAAATATTTACACAATTAAACCACAGTTGCAGTACTTACTAAAATATTTTACAAGAATTAATTAAAATATTGAAATAATGGGTAGTATTTAAGAATAAAGTTTGCCCTCAAAGCCAATAGCAGGAAAAAAATCCAAATGTTATAACCTTAGTCTGCCTTCAGATGAGAAGGAACACAATACATGTGCCTAATGCAGTGAGAGAAGGTCTCTGTACCTTTGTGAAAAAATGAAGATTGAGGCTCAAAGGCTTTAATTTGCCAGTAAGAACCCTGTGCTGGTAGTAGAAGTGTTGCTGTACTGCTAAGTCTGCTCTCGATGTAGACCATCATAATTACTTCTTGCCTTCATTTTCCTCAAATCATCTCTTGATGGAAAAAGCACTTGGAAGTCCCATATCTTGAGCTGAAACAAATAAAATGTGAGTGCAAATAGGGCTAGCATGGATGAATTTGAGATCAGCATGCTGGAAATCTTGGCACTCATGAACTGAGGAGTTTAAGGGAGTCTATTTTATGAATGACTTGGGAAGATGATTCATCACCCCATGATGATTGTCCTTGTCCCAGACATAAACAGAAATCTCATTGATAAAACGTGGTATATGCTTTTTTCCTCACGGAGTTTGAGTCTTGATGTTCTGCTCTGAATTTACCATGTGAAGATTTTAAGAGAAATGGAAACCTAAACAACCCTTTTAGCTTTATTATACCAGCAGTGGTAACTAGAACACAATTGTGTAGTTGCCTATAGTAGCAGTCCAGCAAAAGCAACAGCAGAAATCAAGTGTGTTGGTGTTAGAACGCTTTCACTGTAAATACATGGGAAGTGTTGTTTTATGGGACATTACAGCTGCGTAATTTAAAATCTTTGCAGATTTTCAGCATAGATATGTGAAGGCAAAAGGTACTATCAAGTGGTCAGTGCAGATTTTCTACCAACTGCATTTAAATAACCCAGCACTAAGTTACCCTTGGAAAAAGAAAAACCAGTACAATTAGAATGAAATTTCACAAAAGCATGTGAATTCTGAGTCACGTATGTTTTAAGCATGGCAAACCCACACCCTGGGATTTAGACATGTACAGGCTTCTGGAGACCTTGTACCACACTCAGTGTTTCGTATCACTAGAAAATATGTAAACAGCAGGTGAGCCAATTCTACCTTCTTCTAGATACTTACCACTTGCAGGATAATAACAAGACTTTTTTTCCACTGGATAATAAGGTGAAGGAAAGAGAAGTGCTTTACTCTCAACAGATGTCCTTGAGTGTAGCACCTGGAATTCATTGTACTGTTTCAAGTATATATAGTGGTTAACTACAGCAAAATGTGTTGTTTTCTGGAGTGATGAAGAAAAATTTCCATAGAAACCTCATAAGTTACTACCTTGAACTTGGAAAATGACCATTTGAGGGAACAAAAACGAACATACAAAAAACAATGGAGTCTTACAGTAAGAAGCTCAACCAAGAGTAGACATGTGCCCATAAGTGTATGAAGATTGGCACCCACTCTAGGCGGAAAGGAAAGCAACTCTTTAAACACTTTAAGCTGAGAGCTAAACCATTGTGACAAGAATGCAACACTCAACATGTGTTTTACTTTACATGAGTGTTGATTGTACTCAGCACTCACATAAAGAATATCTGTGGACTTTGTACAAATGGGTTTCTCTGTACTTAAAGGAGAATTTACGCAGGTCTTCGGAGCTTGGTGTAAGGTCAGTGTGATACAGACCCACCAAGAACATGGTAGATGAAAGCTGGACAAAGAAGGATCTCCATCTTTCCCAGAAGGGAGAAAAGGCATTGTTAATTCAAAAGCTGATTTCTGCCATTTGGCACAGCCTTGAGGGACCATAGGTCAAGTTAGCTTTCTTCATCTTCAGTGTAATTCAACAGGTACCCAAGTTACTGTTGCTGGGTTTTGTTAATAATAGTTGTCCAGAGCTGAAAAGCATATCTAGTGTATATAAAAGTAATAATTTCAAAATACTTTGGAGATAACTTGAGAATATCATGTGGCAAAGTTTCTGAAAACAAAATTTCAGATATTTTTATATGAATTCCTGTGGTATAGCACAGATCATAGTTTTTGAGGGTGTAAATTCATGTGAATGTGTTACTATGAATAGGGTATGAGGAATGTATCTTTTTCCAAAGTTCATGTTTATATTCACTGTTTCTCTCTGCCTGTATGTACAGGATGCTGGAGTATGAGTGTTGTCTCTTGATTTAAAATCTTTCTGTAAGAAATAGCATTCCATATGAAACAGGCCTTTCTCTTAAAGTTACTTCATGTCATCTGTTGTGACGTAATAGTTCATGTCATGGTCCTGTTTGTGCAGAAACACAAACACTTTGATTTCAATGCCAGATGGTCGATAGGCGAAACTTACTGAGAAGGTGATTGGTGTTTCTTTTCCTCCTTATTGGTAACCTCTGCAGAGGAGAAAAAATGTTGGAATTTCCATTTCACAGGAAATTCAGGTATTTTAACACATGGTTTTGTCCCAAACTTTGGAAGAAAAGAAAAAATTGAGAAAAAAATTTCCAGTGTTCATTAAGGAGTTTCACTTACCTTCTCCTACTTCCCCATCTTTCCTCCTCAATCTACTAAGTGTGCTGTAACTGATACAGTCCTATCAAGTATACTGGGCTTTTGGATCTCTTAACAGAGCTTTTTTTGTTTTGGTTTGGGGGGGTTAAGGGAGCCATGNTTTTGTTTTGGTTTGGGGGGGTTAAGGGAGCCATGTTAATTTATTTTTTTGTGTATGTGTGATGATCCATAATTATCTCTGATTTTGTTTCATCTGAGATACCTGGATTGTAAGGGAGAGGGGCAGAAATGGAGGAACATAACCTGAGTACACTTGTGGTACTGCATTTGCTTCAGTCTGGAGAAGACCAAAATGATAAGCGCAACTTCAAGAATGTTAAGGGATAAAAAGTAAAAAAAGTAGACATTTAAAATTATTAAATACTAAAGAAATTTTTGTAGTGTGTGGAACATCGCCAAGAGGTTTATATGAACTCCCAGTGAAATAACATCCTTTTTGAGACAGTACATCTGATCAGAATTCAGGGAGGTGTTAGACTTAGTTTTGCAGCAAAGGATACAAGCTCTACTGCAGGAATCAGTGAAAAGAAAGGATGCAAGTGTAGATAAAGTTGGTGTGGGAGGGTGTTTATGGTATCAGAAACATTCGTTCTGGAATTTACCTAACAGAAAAGGGATAT
>VYZT01044201.1:80879-110738 GCA_013400735.1 Pomatostomus ruficeps | reverse complement strand
GGGATATATAATTACTGCATATAATGCAGTAAGTGTGAGTTTAATACAAAGCACAGAAATGCTATAAAGGAAAAGAAATAAAATTTAGGCAAATAATTCTGATTGTATCCCATTTAATGATAAAGAAGTTTTACAGTTTGGAAGAGGGAAATTTTAAGTAACATTTATCAAGTCAGTTAAGATCGTGTGCATGGAAGAGAGTCCGCAGAGAAGCTATCAAAGGGGAAGGGAGAAGTTATTTAAAATAAGCAAGCAGAGAAGCATAATTAAATGTTAGGCCAGATAAAACAAGGAAAAGTAAAAGAATGATAGATCCTGACATTGACAACACGCAGGTGATACTCCTTGAGCTACAAAATACATAGAATTGACTAGGACTTACAAAATCTACAATTTCAGAGGTATAGTAGAAAAAACACAGATACAGCTGTGGCACTCAGCTGTTGAGATCAGAGGACAGGCAGACCATCTCAGCTGGTTTATGTATGAGTGTGTGCCAGCATGAACAATCACTTTTGCAGACATGGCTATGAGGGTTGTTTTCTGAACTTTGCTTAAATAAACCAAAATGTGTTCTGTAAATATGCAGCACAATCTGTATATGCTATAAAATGTGTGTGCTGGTTGTCCTCTTTCTGTTTTCCATTTCTGGGATCAGCTTCTCAGTCCAGAAATGCTTTTACTTTCCCTTGCTCTTTTAACCTTTGGACAGCATCTCGTGTGTGTTTACAGCTTGTGCACAGAAGCTGACTGCAGCTATCTGTTAATTAATTTGCCAGGCACAACCTCACAAAGAGAGAGGAGCATTCTCTTTGTGGTCTTGCAACGTTTTTGGGTATGAGGAAGTATGATTGTTGTTCAGTGATTGCCAAAGCTTCTACTGCAGTTACAAAACACGTCATGATTGTGGAGCTGATTGGTGTGTGTTTGCTTGAGGAGGTAAACTAGCAGAGAGAAATTACATTGCAGCTATTCTCACTTTAGATTTCTTCTTGGTGAGGAGAACAGGAGAGAAATTTATAGAGACCAGTGATACAAGTAGAAAACAAAATTTAAAAAAAAAAAGAGAGAAAATGAAAGTTTGGTGCAAGACGCAGTAGGCAGAAACCAAAGGCAGAATGATGAAGCAACTTCTAATATAACTGGCAAATAAAGGGCATCCCTGGGACATGTAAAATACATTTATTACATGATTGAGTAGCTCAGCAAAAAAACCTCAAAGGTACGGTTCTAACTCAATTTTGGATACGTAGAATTAGCTCATTTTATGGATTCATGAGTCACTTGATCCTTTGTAAAGAAGATAGACTAAGATCGAGAATATACAAAGCACACTTTAAAAAGAACATTATCCTATAAATTTTGAGGTTTAATAAAAGGAAGTATAGTTCATCCAATGTTGTTAGTATTTATTTGCTGTATCTTATTTAAACTGCTGCCATCAGCAGTGACAGTATTGTGTCAAGGTTTCTGTTAGGAGATAGATAAAGATCTTACCTCCTGCATGTATTCTGACTTCTCCTCACTATTTTCCATTGCCTTGTCTGTCTTTGAGCCTTTGATACTGTATGTGAAACCTTTTCACATGGGGATATAGGAAACGTGGGAAACATCAAGTGCTTCAGTTCATGCTTTTAAGATTGCTCCTTCCTAATCATATATTTTCTGTTCTTTTCACTAGGACATATTTCAAGACATTTGTCCCTCAGTTCCAGGAGGCAGCATTTGCTAATGGGAAGCTTTAGGCAGCTTCAGGCATGGAAACTATACTGGACAGATCCTTCAGTCTGCACATGTCAGCCCCGAAGAAGAATGCCTGGAAATGGCTTGGACTGTCTTGATAGGTGCTTTCTTGCCTCTGAAGTGGTTTTAGTAGCTTCAGTTTTTGAAACAAAGACCTCTCACTAGCATGCTTAGAACTGAATATTTGATATTAGTCCTGCCCCTTTGTATCTGCCACCACCATTCCTTTGTATACATATTGGATTAAATTTAAAAGGGCGTGTATAGATACGATAACACTTTCTTGTGCCAACAATGTCCTCTATGTTATGCGTTGTTTCCTTGTCTTCAGATGGTCTAAATTGGATTTTTTTCCCCACAGAAATATGATGTAATGTGTATATTTAGTTAACATTTTCAGCTTATCCTAAGAAAACATGAAACTGCCGTATGTACCGGGAATGCCTAATAGACTGTACAGTGCCATATTCTGCCTTGGAGGTTTGCGTCTCACTGTGATGGTTACTCTCACAGGTATGGATATGAGTTGCACACTTCAATTCTCAGTGCCTTTCCAGTTGGTCTGAAGTTAATGTGGCAAGGTATTTGAGGTTTGGTGGTTTTTCTGATACTTCTGTTGAAAGCTCATCTTATGTGAAATGTTAGGCTTTCATGTTTTGTTTTTATTTTCAGTTGTACAGTTTTGGTGTTTTCCTAATGAGCTCCCCTTGCCGTTACAAAAAAGTTCTACTTCTTTAGTACCAACATACAAGTTATATAAATCAGTATAACAAAATAAACCTCTTTCATAGACCTGTAATTTTTCTAAATAAGATAAATACTGCTAAGAAGCAAGCTTTCAACAAATGAATGAATGATGTCGTGGAAAATAACTGATGAAATAATGTAGAACTACAGGTATTTAGCTGAATGCTTAAGTTCAATGTATCTCCTCAGAAATTATTTTTAAGTGTATATAACTGGAAACATTACGTCCCCTAATTCTGAAATGCCAAACACAAAATGCCACCTATTCATCCTTTCTTTCCTGCTTGTGTCAGGCGCACCAGTTGGGACTAGTGGTCACAATGTCGCTTCCCCAATTAGTTTGTGAATAGACCAAGGTACTTTCCAGTAAGGAATAAAATTAACAGGGTATGTTGCTTATAAATGGTATCTGGAAAATATGCCCTACTTCTGCTAAATACAAGGAACTTAATGAATAGTGTGCAGATGATACAGTGGAACTGGAAAACATTTAATTTTAAATTATTCACTATAGCACCACATGCAAGTAAGTCTCATCAAACTACTTGACTGGCAGTATTCTCCCACCCTTTCTACAACTTGTTATTTCATGTGAAAAATAGTGCTTTTCAGGATTTATATTCACCTAGGAAATACAGATGGGTTTTGAGTAGTGAAGCTTAATAATTAAGAATTATGCAAATAATTCGCCTCTAGAAACGACAGGTATTTTTAGCTAGTTTGTGGGGAAAATTTAATTTATGTTTAATACTGAAGTTCTCAGCTGAAAATTAGGCTGCAAACAAAATCAGAAGCTTTATTTTAAGTGCAGGGGAGACATAGTCTGTCGTGTGTCCCACCCCTTTGTGACTCTCAGTGCATTATCTGAGGGCTGTGAACAGTTTCAAAGGTCTGAGCCCGAATTCCCTCTGTGGAAGCATTGCATGAGGCTTTTCCATGCTTAGAGCAGATGTGGAAGGTAAGGGTTTTGTGTGAATAGCAAAATCATAACTGAACAACCTCAAGTGACTAAGAACAAAATATTGTTTAGTGTACTGGGATGATCTCATGTCTGCATTTCTTCAGGTAAAAGCCAAAGCCACAGACACTTATTCAAGAATAAGCCGACCTTGTGAATGGGGTGGGAGAAGGAGGGTGGCTAATGAAAAACATTTGTTCTCATAGTGTTCAAAATCTGATAGAAACGATCTCTAGCCATCTTCAAAAGGTATAAACCAAGCCCTTGAGTTGCATCAGTACATTCTTGGAATCTTATATTTTATAACTTTGATTCAGTGTTGTAGTGATTGTCCCATGAACACAGTGTGTTTTATATACCTGATTGCCCAAGTGGTACCAGTATTTTTTTTTTTATATTTTCAGAAGTTCTCATGATTCAAAGGCTAGCAATTGCAAAACAGTTTGAAAAGATGTCCACTCTTCAGAATTTAGATTTATTTTCAACCGAAAATGCATCCTTCACCTCAGTCCTAGTTATTTTGAACAGTGAATTGCTTTATTATTAAAGTTTTAGAAGCCATGTAAGAAAATATTTTGAGGGTACAAAAAGCCTAAACCAGCAATTTATTGTGTTGAATTCAATAGTTTCACTAACTTTTCACTAACATACATAGAAACAAATCAATACTTTCAGTCTAATTTTAACGTCATGCTACAGTTGGTACTATTTTGGAAAAAAAAAGGTAGAAAAGATGAAAAACTGTACTATTTGTGTTTAAGATAAGCCTATCAATTTTTAGGTTAGAAGAAAAGGCAGTTTTGTTACACTTAGTGAACATTTTCTTTATTTCAAGGCCACCCTGCACTCTTTGACCTACATGGTATTTTATGTATCCCTTTCTAATAGTTCTCAGAAGTATTGGGTGTGTTAGTTCTCCAGATGGGGTATTGAGAGGAGAGACACTGAAATGACTGAAAGCTTCTCTCCAGAAGAATTACCATGTAAATACTATACCCGAAGAGAGGGTTAGTTTGAATAATTTTATATCAAACCAAGTATTCATTGAAGGCATTTAAGTTAGCCATGAATGTTGGGGTCTAATGAGTTGGAGTTGTTTCTGTTATCTCCTGTTTTATTGTAATTTCCACTGTGGCCAGTTTAACGGCACAGAGACTCTCAGTGCTTCCTTCCCTATTATGTGATATTTGCAGTTGAAGGGAGCAGTCAGACCTAGGCTATTTTCCTTGGTTTATGAGAACCACAAAACGTAGGAGAAAAATAGCAATGTTGCAAATATGTCGAAAAGCCTAAACTCTGTCCTAGTTTTGACTGAAAGAATGCAGTAAATCTCCAGTTACTAAACCCTGCTAATGCACAGTTTTCCAAAAGTCCTTAAATCACAAACTTAAAGAGTCAAGCCTTCATTCATCTGCATACATAATCCACTGTGCTAGAAGTAATACCAATCTTACAGATTCAAAGTCAGACTTGTGAACTTGCTGGAAAGACTGGACAAACAGCTGGAAGAATAAATAAAAGTTAACTATACCATACATTGTTTGGCCTTCATTGATCCTTCCATTGTGCTGGCCTCTGCTTTGTTGATTGACACTTTTCGTTGGCTGAATCAGCACATTTTGGTATTGTCACTGTCCTTGAACATGCTCCCGTTCATACAGGGAGTAGACTTGAGTCAGTTTTTGAGAAGGGATCATTGCTAGAGTTAGCACGGATCTCCTATGCATTGTTAAACCCTCCCTAGGGATGTTTCCTTTCTCTCATCCTGTCTGGAACCTACAGCAATAAGCATCTTCGGTGAATCAGTCAGTGGATGAGATTTAGCCATGAAGTGCAGTATTTTAAGTCTCACTTCAGGTGGCTTTACACAGAGACTTCTTACCTAGGAAAGAGAGGATTAAGTCTTGAGTACTCTCCATTGAGCAGTGCCCCCTAATACAAGGCTGGGGGTTTAGCAGAGCTCAGAGACCTGTTTATGTGATGAGTAGGGACTGCAGCTTAGACATCCTTCTGTGTCAGTGCCCTTAACCAGAGAAGAAGCAGGCAACAGAAACCCGTAGCAGCACGTGAGGGTCACCAGTGCAGGTCGGAAATACATTTCTCCATGTTCCATACATAGAGATGAAGGGACAAGTCCTTTGTCAGTGGAGAAGGGGAGTTTCTCACCTCTCTAGCTTTGTGAGAAAGATGTGTTGCAAGGAGGCAGCAAGCTTTGGACACAACTTATGACCATGATTGTTAATTATGGGGTGCTGTTCCTTGCCCTCTGAAGCAAATGAAGTCAGTGACCAAACTGAACTGCCAGTGAACACTCTTCCCTCAAATTACTTATATCTCTGTAATGGATGTATTGTAATGCTCACTAAACCTAAAAGTTACTCTTACTTCTTACATCTTACTGAAAACCCCTTAAGTCATCTCCTTTTCAGTTTTTATTTTCAGATGTCTGTCCTCCTCTTGGGACAATTTTGCTTCATCCTTACTAGTTACTGCTATTTTTAGCAAACTTGAGTTCTTTCTTTTAACAAGGCAACAAGGTGTATGCCAAGATCTTGTGAGCCTACATTAAATATAGATTAATTTGCTGTATAAATAAGTAGAAACTGTATGTTATTTACTAAGCCAAGTGTTGTGTTCTCCACAACACAAGAATTCTGAGGAAAGGCTATTACTAGACCAGAGAGGAAAATCATGCTCATGGCACTGGGTACATTTTTTTTTACTGAATCTTCATTTAATTTCCATGTTAGCAAATTAGCAGGGGCAAAGTGAATTGTCCTTTCCTGAAGGAAACCTGCACCTAAATGAAGCATTGGTCAGACACTATCTCTTCTTGTTTATACTTTACATCAATAGGGTTTGCCCCTATGGGGAAAGCCAGTAAAAGTCTGAAAAATGTCTTTAAACAGTGCAGGGGGTTTTTTATATTTTAATTTACTGATTTCTGTAGATTCAGAGAATAATTTCAAACTTTGTTCTGGGGGAAGGTAAACAGTACAAATACCAGAAACATACAAGTAATTTTAGCTATGTAAGAAATAAAAAACTGGCTAAATATTATTCTGCGAGAAGTCGAGGGTTCTGCCATATATTTCTAAGCATGTGCCTTGAATGGCCATGGCGTGTAGGTGATTTTAGTCCTGCTTTTCTTACTCTATTCCCTATCTTATGTTAAAAAGCTCAGTTCTTGCTTCCAAGGCACTGCACAAACACCATTTTGTTGAAGTGGTAGTTACCAAGCAAAGAGGGCAAGGGGGGGGAACCAGTATTGGCTGCTGAAAATAAGTCTTAAATCCTCAAGAAATCAGAAAGGAAGCAAGGTTTGGTGGCTGCCCTGCCACTTGCTGAGTCTCCAATATATGGGCCTTTAAACATGCCCCCAATACAAAATACAAGAGGTTTTTCTTGCAGTGCTAAAGAAAAAATGCAGTTTTAAACAACAGGAAGTAAAGCAAGCGTTTCATTGCAAAATATATACTACAAGTCTAACTTTATTTGTGTCTACAGCTCCCTGTGTTTCTCCTGTCACCAGAAAGGGTGAAGAATTAATGCCTCATGCTGCAGCTGCCCACAGTGAAAATTGATCCTTGGGGTACTTCATGTTTTCGTCAAACTAGTTAAACCCTAATAATGCTTTTTCTGTCCCTGAGGATGGCAACACAGTACCAGGGAACAAGAAATCTTACACTGTCAGGGGTTTCTGTTCCACTGCTGCTCCTTTTCAAGCCCTTGTTTTGGGTGGGGCAAGTACTTTGTAAGCCTTCAAGCCTGCCAACAATCAGGGTACGTTTTATTTCCTCGTTGATTATTTGAAATAGTTCAAGCTGATCCTAATTTGACATCCTGTTTCCCTTATTCCACTGTCCTTTTCAGCAGAATTTTTTCAGAACTTGTTTAAAAACCAGAGCTGTCGAGGTTATTTGTGTCTTTCGAAGGGGATGTAGCACTGGTGCGAGAGCACAGCTCAAGGTTGGAGCCATGCATTTCTTCTCTGAACTGCAGCATCAGCCGCAGCCCCGGCTTCACACACCCTTCCTAGCAAAGCTCTCTGGAACTCAGTGTGAGAGGCTGGCAACCTGGGGTCACAAAAACCCAGACCCATTTCTTCCTTTTCCTCAGAGGACCAGCAAAAGGGCTTCTGCTGGCTCAAGCGCTGTGTGTAGCCTGTGAGATCCCAGCTGCCCGAGGTAACGGGCCTTGGTTGCTCATCAGCTGGGACTAGGTTCATTTTTGTGCCCAGCACAGGAGCTGTGCTGGGGGAATGCCACCCTGCTGATGCTGCTGAAGCCAGGCATTTCCTCTTAAAGCCTTGATAGGAAAAGGCAGCTGCAAAATCCAGCTGCAACTCAAGTACAGCCCTGCCAGCTAGGGGTGATTTCTTGCGTTTTGGCCGACTGAGCCTGCTCTCTGATGAAATAGACTCTACTGGCATGCTGTGTTTCCTAGACTTTCTGCACTCATCTCCCTGTCCCTTGTATCCAGTAGTTACTGTTTCAACAAACCTGTTTGCCTCTTGACTATAGGAGAGCTCTCAGGCAGCTCACAGGTGAATCAGGAAAGAGGATGGCATCTGCTGGTTTCAGCAAGAAAGAGGTGAGTTTGGGTGAATGAGTTTGGACTGTGAGAATTTGGCTCATCTTCCCCAGAGCACCCGCAGCCCTGGTAGCCAAGAAGAAATAACAGCTTCTGTCTAATGGGGTCAGATAGTAAATGGAGCCGTTTCCGCACTGTGGTGGCTGGTACATAATTATACACTGTGCCCTGGCGTGTCTAGTCCTAATAGCACCTGGGACTCTTGGGAGTGACTCAGCCACTGCTTGGGGCTAATTATGGGCTGGTTGCACGGAAAAACCCCTGCAACTTGATCCTGCCTTCCTCTCCTCCAGTAGATGGGTGTTCAGCACCGACCTGGATTGCTCATACGAAGCTGAGTAAATGCCTGCTCATGAGGAAAAGGCTTTTCAAAGCAAGGCTGCAAAGAACGCTCAGAGGTGCCTGGTTTGAAGAGGAGGTGGCGTCTGTCAGGACATTGCTCAGGCAAATCCGATTCCCTGTCTCTGGTATTACACATTGCTGGAGTACTTCATAAGAGAGATTCAAAAATAATCTAATCTCTTGGTTTGTCATGCTTGTGGATGACAGGAGTATTTCTTCTGCATTTGTTATGGCCATTTTGTTGAATTGGGCATTATTTTTACTGTGGTGCTTTAGAAATGGGTCATGGGTCATGGCTCTTTTCAGAAATGAACCATGTAGTCAGCACTGTGATATACTGTGGCAAAAGGGTCCCCATATTAGCTGTACTGTGTGAAGTGTTAATTATGTTCTCTGCTCCTGAGATACTTTGGAGCAGGCTCCAGAAGCAGGGAAGTTAATTCAGGGCAAACACTTAGAAGGTGATGGAGGTTACCAGCATCACTTTGTATAGACCCCTATCTCTCCTAAGACCTTGTACTGATTTTAAAGCATGTACCTTAAGGAAACATCAGAAGTATCTCCCTCTGCCTAGTGTTACATCCACAGGATTAGGGAAGTTGCAAAAACTGTTGAAATTAATTTGCGGGGAGTTTCATGACTGTTTCCTGCCAGCTCTGTTGGATTGTGTTTATGGGGAAGAGTTACCAAAAATTCCGCCTCGAGAAGTGACAGCATCAAATGCACAAATCTCCAGGATACGAGCCCACAGCAGAGAGTGTTTTCACAAGAACACACAGTGGAAGCAGTGCCCCCCAGAGGTTGGGGCATGTCCCTGAAGATTGGTGAGCCAGGAGTAGGCAAAGCCATGGTGGTCCTATCCAGCAACTGGAGATAGTCCGGCTTCAAGCAAATTGTGGGACTAAATGACCTGAAGACAAACCTCTCAGGCAACTTAGACATGGTTTTATTAATTTTTTAATGCCTGTGATACAGATCTAAGCACAAACTGATATTATCTCTTTTAAAGATTGTTCAGAGGCAATAGCACTTGCAAACAAAATGAAGAGCATGTAAGTGGTGAGATTTCTTAAGTTTAGTTTCTAACCATTTTTAGAAGTTCAAACCCATAAAATTTAAATAAATTCAGTATTTTTTCAGTCATTCACTTGTGTTAGTAGGAATGGCTGCAAAAATGTAGCTGATGTTTGTACAACACATTGCTCTTAAGTAACTGCCTAAGCTAATTCTGAGCAGAGCAGCTCGAGTACTTGTTGATGCACTATATATGTATTGCATCATCCCTTCATTTTTATGAAAGGTACCTTGATGTTACTTTGAAGAAAAACTGTGTTTGGATTTGAAAGTAGGCTGGGCCTCTGGAGCCAGTGCTCTCTTTATGCAAACAAGGTGCTTCTTCAGGGAGGAGCTAGGCTAGAAGTTGGTCCAACCTGCGTTGAATTCTGGTTGTTTAGACCACTTAAAGAGCAGTTCACAAACAGGAAAGAGTTAAAACCGGTGAAATTAGCTGCTTTGTGGACCAGGGTATCCGGCGACTGGCAATTGTGGCAAGAAGCCCTGTGCATGCCAGCCTGAGGGGCCTGTTTACAGGGTAGTTAGTTTTTACATGCTGACATCTTGCTATAGAAAAATAAGAATTGTTTTGAGGTTTGTCTTTGCACCTTGTCCTGCCACTCAAGATTAAATCTCTCAGACAAAACAAGCTGTTTGGGAGGCGGACCAAGAATGCCTTTACAGTGAAGAAAAATAAAAACACTCAGCCAACTGTGATCAACTATTGAATGCAAAACACTCCCTGGGCTTTGTTTATTTGTAGACTATAGAAAAAGCTCACAAACGATGCCATGCTTTCAGCGTGAAAACACTTCAGCCTCTGCATCCCTCTGTTGCTGGGGGAAGGAAAGGATTTTGTCCAAGCTGGTTTGGGAGAGGGCTTTTTGGGGGGGTTTTTTGTTTGTTTGTTTGTTTTTTAATTTCTAAAAGTGTTGTTTATTTGGTTTTGCAAAGGCGATGTACACAGTTTCCTCTCATCATGCATATTCCTGCCTCCAGCTGTTCACACCTGAGGGGGACTTTATCTCCCTCCCCTCCCACTCCACTGGGCAGGACAGGCTGAGAGCATCCAGCTCAGGCACAGTGCTGCCAGATGCAGTGGCATGCACAGAATCCAGCTGCCTTCCAAATGCTGTCCAGATGAGCACAGGGAGAAGTTGTCATTAAAATAAAAAAATTTTAAAAGGCCAGAAAAGTGCCTATGAGCAATTGCTTATTGCTTGCAGGCAGCTCTGACCATCCCCAAGCTTGGGAATGACAGTAAACAAGGAGCCCAAGCCCTTTGCAGTGTGTTTCATGTGTGTATTTACCTGTTCATCTTAGCAGATGACAACGTCCAGGTGTACAGGCAGTTTTAGCTTTCAGGGAAGGGAAAGAAAGTGGGTGCTGGCAGCCAGAGAGGGAGGGAGCAGAGGCTTATTGGCACTGTGCTGCTGTGGGTCTGGAACAGCACTGCTGGGGATTGTGTTTGTGCTGTAAGGGCTGAAGGTGGAGGTGAGTACGTGGAATTGTGCAGGATTGCTCTTCAAGGTCAAGGAAATGCAGAAAGTAAACAGTGTTAATTAGGAAAGAAAAACAGGATTATTAAGACTCCTTTGGCTCCAGTTTTCTAAATTGCAGGAGTCAAGGCATTTGTGTTTTGTCATTAACTTGTTAGTGTACCTTTAAATGCAGTGCAGGACAGGTCTGTTGGGAGTTTTAACATTTAAAGCTGCACTTTCATCCCTCCACTGCACACAGACATAGCTGAACTCACTAAAGGAAGGACCATACAGTTCAGCTTCTTAGCATTTGTTATCAGTCGAGTGCAGATTAAAGCACAGGCTCTGCAATGGTGTCTTCTGGCATCACAGTACCACGCGTTTTATGATGAAGGCAGAATCAGAGCTCCTTAGTCCCAACTGCCCTGGCTGGGTCTTCATCGCTTAAGCAGTAAAACTGCAAAGGGAACGGTCTTAACAGCAGAACAGGCAAAAATAAGCAATAGGATTTGGCCCAAACAGACTCTTTCTTAGGAGCCTTCTGTGAAATGTGAGCAGTATGCAATTGTTTAAATGCAGGATTAGGTGCTCCTGCGGTAGAGCTTTTTTCTCAGGCTTGGGCTAGAAAGCCTTTTGGTCCAGTTACTGCAGGTGTGATTAGGACATACCTGTATGCATAGATATGTCAGGGTTTGGTTTTTTGTGTGGCTTTTTTTTTTTCTTCTAGGGCTATTTAGCTTATTTTGTTGACAGAAAATATAAAGCCAGTTCTGGCCACTCCCTGAAGTCACAGGGAACAGACTGCCAAATTAACTCTTCCCATCATTTTACTATGTGACTCTTTAAAAACAAACCAGGATCCAAACCCCACTGCAGCAGTTTCTGTACATGTGAGCAGCAGAACTGATAACATCTAATCAGCCTCTTTGCCAAGGCAAGACAGCAAGAAGTTCTTGCTTTATAACATTAAAAGTGCTTTGTAGTTATATAGGACTTTTCATGTGAGGACATCAAAGTGCAGTACAGGTATTAATTAATTAATTAGGTTTCACAACACCCTTGTGAAGTATTTGTGTCCATTTTACAAACAAGGGACTGAGGCAGGAAGCAAGGATGTGATTTGTCCAGAGTGCTTCGTGGCAGGACAGGAGCCAGGCCAGCCATGCTGCAGCCAGCAGCACAGCTCCCACTCTTTCTGGGGCAGGGGGAAGCCATGTCCAGTTTCACTGTGAGAGTGGGAAATGGCTCCGTTCTCAACCTGAGTCTCTCCTGCCATGTCCCACTGGCATTGCCTGGCAGCAGACGTGCCAAGAAGGGCAGTGCAGAGGCTCCTGCTGCCCTTGCTCTGCCTCCACAGCCACCTGGCCTGTGCCCAAGCTGGCACATCCCATCCTGCAGCCCAGCGTCAGGACGGGCCCAGGAGGGCAGTGTAGGGATGGCACAAGGCTGAAGGTAGTGCCCCTCCCCGAGAGACTCAGGGCTCTTCACCCCACTCCATCACCCACAACCATGCCCTGAGTCACCGGCTACAAGATTTCAGTCTTTTAGACCATTCCTAAGAGCTGTTAGTCCCTTGACACTGGTTGGGAATAGGCAGGGTTTCCCCTGGAGCTTGCAGTCAGCCATGCAGGCATTACCCACCTTGGCTGGCACCACCCTGTGTCTTCGGAGGCTCCAGCTGATGCCAGTTGTGCTCAGCACCCATCTCCCGGTCACCTGCAGGAGTGGGCCCTGCAGGAGGCAGCAGTCCCTGCCAGTCTTGTCAAAAACAAGGAAGCAAATAAGAAGCTGCCACTACAACTCTCACATGACTGAGAGGAGCCACCGTGCCAGCAGAGCTCCTGAGGATTCTCCTTCAGCTTCAAGCAATGTGCCCAAACCCAGTAGGAAAAGGGACAGTGCCCAACAGCTCTACCTCCTACAGTCACCAAACCGGCCGGTGGGCAGCACAAGCATGCCTGGGAGAGACAGGTTTGGGCAAGGGAAGCACGTGGGTCTGGGGCTGAAGGCAAGTGGCCGGACTGGAAGCCTCTTTCCCAACAGGAGGAAGGTGGAGGAGAACTTCCATGCTGCTGCTCAGCTGTCCTGCTCCAGCAGCAAGGTATTCTGGCCTCTCAGTAAACTGCCCCAAATTAAGACCAGATGAGCCTTGTCCAACTGAGAAGCATGAAATGTTCTTCCTAGCAAGTTGTGGTTATTCTATAATAACCGTGCATTACACTGATATACCCATGTAATTGCATGCAGGGAGAACAGGAGTAGAGTATAGTGGAGAATTGCCAGATACCATCAGCTACCATGAAGTAAAGCCTATTCACAGTGGTCCACGTTTTTCTGATACATCAGTAATTCCCTTCCTTGTGTCATTTTGCTGAGTAAGACCTCTGTTTTTCCCCTCTCCAAGTTTTGAGCCCATAACTTTGAAAACATCCAATTTTTTCATTGACTCTCCTTGAATCCTTAATGCTTAACCAACTACAGTTTGTAAATGAACAATGCCAGAAGACAGCATAGTATCAACTTTCAGCTCTCCTTAATCTCATCCAAATTTTTGATGTTTTGACTGAACTGAAACATGGAAATTCCTCTAAAAGTATAACTAAAAAAAAAAAAAAGACAACCAATCCAGTTGGCCAAGGTATGGTCTTCAGGCCCCAGTTCAAATACAGCATTTAAGCACTTGCTTAACTTACTAATTGAAGTCAATGGGATTTCAAGCACTTTGCTGAAATAGGAGATTCTGTGGACGAGGTTTGTGCCAGTACATTTGTAATACAGAAATAAAGTGGTGCCAGGTTTATTTTGGCTCTGGTTTTCTTAGTGGTGGTGATTGACAAATCCACAGAATTGGACTAACACCAGAGAGGTGATGACTATAAGAGAAGCGATGACAAGAAATAATAAATTTTGAACTGGCAAACACTTTAACTTGGGCAGACTGAAAACCTCTACATAAGGGAAGAAATAGGTCCGTTTATGCTGATAAATGCACTCTTCTACGGAAGACCTCCAGTTAACCAGCAACTAATATGCTGGGACAGCTAAAAATTTCAAGGCAAATCCTTTTGTAAGTGGTGTAACTACACCAAAACTTTTGGAAACAGACAAGTTTACATCACACGATAGTCTAGTCATATGATCTTACAATCATGTTGAAAAAGAATCATTTCTTGGAGAAAATGTGTTATGCCTTTGCATTGCAGGCAATAGGACGGAGCTCAGCATAGTAAGGGATTTCATATCTGTTGCTGGAGGATGTCCAAACCCGCCCCACTAACCAATAAATCACTACCTAATTGAAAAGGTTCACAGAAACTGATTACAACATCAAGGATGGAACCAGTACGGTAGGAATTAGACTGACAGTGTCCATACGTAGGGTGTGGTATCAAAAGATGATCTTACAGCCTGCCCCCACTTGCCCTTCTCCCTCCTCTTCCTCCTCCTGCGGCTGCTTGCTGCCTGTTCGCTCCCTTCATCGTTCTGCTGGCTCTAGTGCATACCTGGTCACATGGAGTTAGCTTAACTAACTAACTCAGAAAAAAAAAATCTTAAAAAAAAAAGGCAGCATTTTTCAGTTGGGTTCTTTTTTTCCTGTTTTAGTGAGTTGACTCATTACAGCTTCATCAGCCAATGCCAGCGGGGAAAGCGTAGCTGGGGGAAACCTTGGTCCTGCTGTGGACACAGGCAGTTATTCCGGCTTTGGCCGCCTCATGATACCTTGACTGTGGCATGGCAATTTCCACTTTACTGACACAGGACAACATGGACAAGTTATTGCCGGTACATCAAAGACCTGGAAAAAATTAATCAACAGCACCTTTGAGCTATTAGGCATAGACTGTAGTTAGATAAAATCATAAATAATGAAATCCCATAAGGATGTTGCACAACAAGTATTGAAACAAAGCTCATAAAACTCTTTCTTGCTGCATTTGAGCCTTTTCCTTCCACAGAAGATACCATTTTCTAAAAGTGATTTTGTTTTTTGCATAGCAAACTCCTGCTGGGCAGAGGCAGGAAGGGCCCCAGCCCATGTCATGTCAGGATAAATATGTGGGAAGCCAATGCAGCAGAAAATCCAGCCAGAGGAATGTCTGGTGCAGAGCAAGTGGTGCAGGAGCAGGCTGGCTGGCTCTCCCACCATCCACATCGCCTGCAAGGTGCTCGGACTCGGGCCCTGGCCAGGGCTGGGTGGGAGGGCAGCACAGGGGAGCTGCACAGGCTCAGCCCCAGGTGTGTCTCCAGCTCTCCCACCTCCGGGAAATGCATCCCAAAACACATGTTCCCTTCCCAAGGGCACACTGAGCAAGGTGAAATGGATGGGCCTGTCTATCTGATGCAGAAGCAATTAGCCTGGGCTTTAATGAAGGATTTTAGCATCTGAGTGTAGAAAACCTTAACAAAAGACCTTTGCATTAGACTCTGCAAATTTGTTGTAAGCAACAAGTAACAAGAGTAGATTTAGAGATAAAGATAATGAAAAACACTGTATTCTCTTGCCCAAAAGCCTATAAATCAAGACCTTGGCTCTTCTCTGCAGAAAAACACTCAGATGTAATTGGAAACAGGCAACACCGATCTGAAACACTCAATTGAGCTCAGTTTGCAATGGCTTGGGTGAGGAGGTTTCTAGAACTAAAGAAGGGGCTCTCCCTTCCTAATGAAGTGGTCAATAACTGTACCACCATCCTGCCTGTCCATTTTATCTGAAGCTGCCTGGGGATTCAGCAGTAATGGAACCTGCCCTCAAGTCGTGTGCGTGAGGAGGCTCCGGTGGGCCCACCACCATCTGCATGCTGGACAGGCAGGGGACCTGGGTTGGCAGAGCCACAGGGCAGAGTGCTCTCTGCGTGAAGAGCAAGAGGAAGGGCTTCTCCGAGCACAAGCCTGGAGCAGGGGCTGCATGGTGCCTCCGCTGTGCTAAGGGTGTTTGCTCCTCACGCGCAACACACCCACATTGGCCCACCTTCTGGGAGACCATCCCATGCTTTGCTCCACAGGGGAGTAGTTCCCATCACCTGCAGCACAGCCATGATGAGGATCCTCTGTGACAAAGAAGAGTCACCCACTAGGTTTCCTCGCTCCGGGCAATGTTCATGGCACAGAGCCCCAGCTATGGTGGCTCAGTTTGAACTCAGAGGCCAATTAGCTGTCCAAAAGACAGTTGGACAGGAAAGTTGTGCTGGCATTAAGACAAATCATCAGTTTACCACCGTCACACACCTCATCCAGATATTCTTCAGTTTAACTGCCACTGCTGTGTACAGTGCTTATTTCAAAGTGAAAAGGCTGTTTTTATCCAGCACCGTCCAGAAGACGTCATAGTGCTGTAATTATACCAGTAATAAACAGTGAAGCTGCCATGGAGGGAGCAGTGAGCATAGCAAGGAGTTCTGCAGGGCGCCGGTGCCAAGCCAGATCAAGGTAGTAGAATTTATAGCCGCTATTATCTGCGTGAGGTATATTTATGGCTCCCCTCCCCGTTGCTCTGATATCTTCAAATCTCACAATATTTGTATATTCCATTCCCACAACATTCCTGTAGGTAAGGAAATTGCAAACAAGAAGCCCAGTATTGGAGCTTCTTCATGCAACACAGAGCAGGATTTGGAAGGTGGGGAAACATGAGAGACTTTCAGCAGTTACAGATGCATCCATGAAAATTAACCAAGTAATGTGATGTAAGTAATTGGGCTATCTACAAGGTAAACAGCTAAATTCCTCTGGGCTGGGCCATGCAAGGGTTCAGACTAGATGGTGACAGTGAGTCTTTATTGCCTTAAAAATATACCTGAACTTGCAATGAAAGCAACCCTGATCTGAGACTTTGGGATGGTTGGAGGCATAGGAAAATGAAAGTGTTCCAAGCATAGAGATTCGTAACAGGAAGGGGAAATAATAAGCACGTTTTTATAAATGAAGGTTTGATCATTTGAGGTTTTAAATAGTGTTTAAATTCTGTCCCTAATTCCTCAACACCTGGTTTATTATGCATTACTTTCAGAAACTACTAATCTCACATAAAACATCAGAAGATACTGCTACAGGATATAGGATAAGTGCAACAGCATTCCTTTTCTGTTACTCAGAAAGCTTACACACTCATACAGGGAGTTTATACTTTTATATCATTTTTGCCTAAATTTTTTGCTGTGACATAGATTGCATTGTATTCTAAAATGAAAATAACATTTTTTTCCCCTGTTCTTCAAATATGATCTTCTATGGGAGGACACCCTTGAGCAGAGTCCAGCAGGCTCAGCCAGTGTGCACTCTGAGGCTGTTCTCTGCAGGAGGGTTTGCAGTCTGGCAACTGCAGCTGAGAATTCCTCCCGCCGTGCCTGTCCCTGGGTCCTGACAGTTGCTCTTGGGCAAGTTTGGCATCAGTTCTCCACGCCGTTCAATGACAATAATTATTCATACTTACTTTGGTGAGCTTAATTAATACTTGTAAAGCACTTTGAGATGCTTGGATGAAAGAGTCTGTTGACAGACAAAATGCTTTTATGGTGACTGTAAAATTAAGGTCCTCTGAGCTTCCTCAGCAATTGAAGAGTTAATTAGCTCATGCCAGGAACCTGCTAGCCCCAGCAGAGACAGTGCTGGGTATGAAGGTGCCCATCCCTGGCTTTCCTCACTGGGGCAGCTCTGCTGGAGGAATTCCTTCCCTATTCATACTTCTTAGTAGATAATGTCCTTGTAATGTCCACAGCTCATCCCCTAGACAGGTCCTTGTAATGCACACATGCATGTTGCATCTTCCACATGGTTGTGTTGTAACCATTTTCCTCTCCCTGGTGTGCATCTGACACCCCATTTGGTGGAGAGGTTGACATCTAGTTCAGGCTGCTGGACCTAGGCCGGGTCACTTTCCCTCCACTCTTGCGGGGCACAGCTCATCCCCTAGACAGGTACTTTTATCCACAGGTGAGAACCTTCCCAGAGAAGCCCAAGAAGCTGGTGCTGTACTGACAGGCCGGGGAACGAGCTGAGCTCTTCAGTGAAGGAGGTGCTGCCCAGCTGCCAGCAGGAAATCAGCTGCGTTTCCTGGGCAGGTCCCAATGTAGTAAGGCACATGGGAGGAAGGCACCCATGAGTAAACCTTGCATTCATCAGGCATAGTGTAAGGTCTCTAGATAAAGATAAGGGAACCCTCTGCCTCCCTTGGAGACCCCATCCTTGAGTACCACATGGGAAATCAGAAATTATTTTAGCAAAGGGGAATTCAGTCACGGTTTTGGTCAGACACCACAGTTGTACTCTCAAAGCTGAGATGAGCTAAAGACCATGATGTAGTTTCCCTTTGCAAACTTTGCCCTTCCCCACATCATCAGGGCTTCGGGTGGGCAGCACTTGGGAGTGGTGCCTGCAGAGCCCACTCACTGCGGCTCACACAAGGCTGAAACAGCTCATGGAAAGCACATCAGCTGCTGTATGGGCAAAACCTCACGTCCGGAGGAGTCACAGGATCATGCTTGTACTAGTTCAGCTCAACAAGGGTCTGCAGAGGGGGAAAGTTGTTAGAGCTTTGACATGACTTGTGAGAAAAGAGAAACTGTCCTTGCCAGGTCAGCCACAGAGAGGACCGAATCCAGGGTGGGTGACAGAAGCTGGACTTCCTGATTTGCAGAACATCTCCATGTCAGCGTCAGCACTCTTCACTGCAGCGCCGGCAGCCTGGCTGGACAACACCAACAACACCGCCCCATGCCCCACGGCCTCTGTGAAGGTGACGAAAGTGGCTGTGTTTGCACAGGTGATGGCAGTTGTTTACCTTCTGCTTCACTCTTTCTTTAGGCTGCTTGCTGGTTTCCTTTCTCAGTTCTCTCAGTGTGCACTAACGCAGCCTCGCACTGCCTGTGTCCAGAATGCCTGCCTCTTTGTTCACAGCTTTCCTGTCATGCCCAGCTTCTGCTGGGCTGGTGTTTGCCATGGCAGAGCATGGTGCTCTCTCTTCCTGCAGAGACCACAGATGTCCCCGGCAATGTCTCCTCGGGGACATCTTCCAGCTGAGCACAGAAAGAGGCACTGAAAGGTACACTAGATATTTCACTCCTGTTGCTCTCCAAAAGTATTTAAGAACATAAAGTGCAAATCTGGTATTCAAAGTCCTTCTTTCTGACCAGCCTTCACCTGGGAAAAATCCCCAAACAAAATCAATCGTTCCTTTCCCTGGGTGGGAAATACTGCTGTTTGACTCATGGGATTTTAGACCGCACTTTGAATGCATATGTTTACCAAAAGGCAGCATCTTGTGCCCTAGGAATCTGCCCTTTGAAGCAGCCTGAGGAAGGGAATATGAAGATTTCTTAGAACATTAAAAGTAGTAGTGAAAGTCACAGGGCTTTTTTCCTTTATAGAATTGAATTTGAGCAATAACCCTTCTGATGTCTCCAGGGGGAGGAGATGTGACGTCTTGAGGTAAACCACACATCCCGTAACTACTACTGTGCCATTCGTGAGTGTTGCCTCGCTACTGAAGTGGCAGAATTGCTTTTCAGCAAAAGTCACCACGTTTTTGGAGGGGAACAGTTCCAGTCAGAGAAAGACCGGGTGGTGGGGAGAAAGAAAAGCCAACCGCAATAAAGCAGCCATTGAACCTGAAAGGAAAAAGACGTCAGCATCTCCGGCAGGGGCTCTCCTTTTTTTCCTGGTATATCCGCGAACCATAATTACGTGGAAAAGAAGTCGTGGGTGGGATTGGCTTACTTACTGACAAGCTGAACTTTATAACCTAATGCCATGACGTTGTGAGGGAAGAAGGTTTGGTTCACCCACCTCATGGAACCTGCACACTCAAGGAGATGGCTCAGAGGTGGGCACCCACCTGCACATGCTCCTTAGCTTTCATCCAAGTGATGGGGTTGAGGGAGAGCCAGGAGTTAGGGTACAGCCACCCAGTCGGGTGAGCGGGAGGCGGTGAAAATTCAGGAGTAGATGATCAGGGAGAGCAGAGGAAAACTCTATGTGCCATGTGAGTTGAGCTGCATCCCATCTACTTTACCAAGAGAGACCTTGGAGGGGTGCAAAGCTCAGACAAAGGACAGTTTGGAGCTCCTGAGCTCCTCAGTGGTTCAAAGGTGTGCAGCGACTTAGGGAGGTGAGCCTGAGGGAATGCTGGTGCTGAGAGCTACAGGTGAAGACTGGAGGACTCTTGCTGTAGAGTTTGTACCCTGCAAAATTTGAGGCAAACAATGCAGTTTGTTGAAATCCTAAATCCCTCTGAAGCGACCTGGTTGGGACACACAAGAAGGGAACTGGAGCCAGCAGAAGGGGTTTGGAGGATCTTGGGCACCTTGGGGTTGAGCCTGGAGGCAGATGCAGAGCAGCCCTAGACCTCCCAGGTTCAAATTTCAGCAAGGCGGCTGCTGAGAACCCAGCTGAGGGATGGACCTTAGGAGAGCTTCTCAAGCCCTTGCTGGGTCATCTCCACACCCACCAGTCTAAATAAACATTAGCATAACCATGAGGTGGCCGAGGAATGGCTGTAGGCAAGGTCTGAGGTGTGCACCTGGTCTCTCTCCAAGTCTATGACTGAAATAGAAGTCTCAGTATATCTGCAGCTGGAGACTGAGGTGTGCTGTCCAAGTTAAGGAAGAATATACAGCTCTGGAATGGCATGGCTTAGGTCTTTGCTGAGGAAACATTTACCACCACTGGCTGCTCTAGAGGTTGTTTTTTGGTTCTTTGAGGGCAGCATTTTGCTAATTATCTGTTCTGATCTACAAGTTTTGGTCTATTGCTGTCCCTTCTCATCACTGTTCTTCAAACAAGCTGGGAGGGAAAAAATGTGACCATTCATTACATTGATACAACTCCAATCCTTGTCAGCATGTCTCTGGTGAACCAGCACGGGAATCATCTCTTACCTGGCTCTAAAATCTAGGATAACCATATTTCTAACATTACAGTGCTGAATGGTGTTTCCTGACACTTTTCTCCTGCCTGCAATCACCAAGCACTGCAAGGACATGGGATCCCACCATCTTGCCAGGAGGGACACACCGTTGGCACTGCCAGGTGTTCCTGTTCCTTCTTGTCCTGCAGCCACCCAGACACTGGCAGTGAGATTGCCTGCACTGCTGGCAAACACATCCATGGGTCTTGTATGCTAATGCCCGTGTTTACAGGTTCCCTGAGCCAGTGAGTGCAGGGATGTTTAGGTGGCTGAACCTCCTCCTGTTGTTTTAAGGATTCTGGCAAACAGTCAAGAACAAAAGCTAAGACAGCCAGTTCCCATTTGCGGGCACGTCCCTGCATTTCAGTGTGGCAAACCTTGTGATTTAGCAAGCGAGAGCCTTCTGCCCCAGGGCTGTTAAAAGCTGTGCTTTTTAAAAGGAAAAAAAACAAAAGAAAACAAACCTGTTAAGACTTCCAAGAATACAAGAATATTAGAAAAACACCAGCATGAATGGGCTGCAAGATTGGGACCAGGCTTCCACCAATGCCTCCACATAGTGCAGGCTGAGAGTCTTTTTTTAAAAACTCCCGTAAGCTTTTTTTCAGTCCTTTGACAAGATTGGCCTTAAGGAGAAAGGAAGAAAATGCCAGAGGCTTTTGCTGCCCTCATGAATAATATTTCTTTCTGGTACCATTTACTGCTTTTCTCCCCAGAACTGGGTACTCCCATGTCTGAAGTGGAAAATGTTGGCTCATAGGACAGTTCATCAGTGGAAAAGGACATGTTTAATCAATCTAGTGTAATACTTTCTGCTCCTGCAGGCAGCGGTCATGGCTGGTGGGAGCCTGAGCCTCATTCCCAGGACTGGCCCCTGGCATGAACTGAGCAGGTTCTCGCATGCCAGGTCCCTGTGGGCTCACAGGTAGGCACATATGCATACATGTGTGCATACAGGTGTGCACATGCATGTGGGTGTCCTCCACAGAGGTTCCACAACGGGTTTGTGCCAAGGCAGATCCACTGTCCAGCTGGTTCCTGGGTCCCAAGGCTGCACCAGGCTGGCAAGGGGCAGCCATGGGAAACTGATGGTGCCTCTACAGTGGTCCCAAGCTGCCTCAGGAGGATGCAGCCATAAGATGGTGGGCTCCAGGAGGGGACCAAACCTCCATGGTTGCTGCAGTTTCCAGCACAGGGTCACAAGCCCAAAGGCAACATATGTAAGTTGCCTCCTGTCATGAGTCATAAGTTTCATCCTTGCATGGAAGGAGAGCAACCTCCCACCCCTCTGGGGTGCTGGATGCAGCAGAGATGTGGCTGATGGTGGTCTTGGACCCCTCACCCTCACAATGTCATGGTTAGCTGTCCTTGGAGAGAGTCTGCTGGCCCTTGCACCCACCTGGATGATCTCTGCCTGTCCTTTTCCTGCAGCTTCTAGGTCTTCCTGCTTCCTCCTCCCAGCCTCAGCCTCGGGCATTGCAGCTTGTCCCAGCCTGTGCCGGCGCTGCTGCTGGCGACCGAAGGGCAGCAGTGACTGAGCAGAGAGGACCTGGCCACTCACATCTGGCTTCTTGGCTGTCATTTTATGTGCAGCCAACACTGGGGCCAGCTCTGACAGTGAAGGGGAGAGTTTGGCCCTGAGTACCTGGTTGTGCATGTCAAACCAGGAACCTTAAAATGAGAATACATTAAAAAACCAAACGCAGGGAGTCTCCCTGAAACTGTGCACGATGGTTTTGGTAGGAGAGATCTGTGGCATGGCACCCGGCTGCAGGGCTGGTACCCAGAAAGCCAGGGAGCAATCGTCTTTGTTTTACAAATAGGTATTGCCTTTGGGAGCAAGATCAGTTATAACATATTTATTGCGAGAATGAAAGACAAAAAGCAGAGTTCTCTGCCAAGAGCAAGTGAAATGGGCATGCTTTTTAAAGAACTACCACAAGACTGATTACCTTTCCAAGTAATTAAACGTTGTGAAAGGTTATTAACGTGCCGATAATAGACAGCTTTGCAAACCGCCAGCACAGCATGATCTGACAGAGGACAGCACAATAGCAGCGAGCAGAACTCCTCCGCCTTCGGGGATCTGCAGCCCCCAGGGCTGGATGGGCCCACAGGGACCAGCCTGCACCCAGCCAGCCCGGGAGCTTAAGGGTCCCCAGACTTCTTCCTGTTCCTAAAAGGCTGCAGGGCTGACTGCCTGGCAGAGGGATGCCAAGTCACAGCTGCCGGCAGCAGCTCAGCCCTCCCGGGGCACGGCAACGGGTGTGCGCCGGCAGCCCAGGGCCCGTCCCTGCTTGCAGCGCGGTCCAGGCTGGCACACGGCGTTTCTCCATAAACCGACTCTGTCGCCGGCAGCATCTCCTGCTCCAGACCCGCTGGTGTTTTAATGCGTGTAGTTAAGCCCCCTGTGGACGCAGGAATACTGAGGGGTGGGATAGGCTTGCCTGAAGCCACGTGGGCATGGGTGCACCAAAACTGGACCCACCAAGCACTCCCTCTGCTGACTCCCACCCTTTTGCCAGCTCCCAAGAGTTTCCCTGGTGTGTTTGCCCCATCTTCACTCTACAGCTTTGGGAGTGCTTTTCTCTTGCCTTGCATCCCTCTCTAAACACCCTTTCTCTGCAGCTAGGGACAGCACTCACCGGTCCCAGCTCCTCAGGAGCTCCTGAATTTCTATCATGACCCTGGTGATCAAACCCCAGGATCACATTTTAGCCAGAGGGATGGTAAGTGGGTACTTGTTCAGAGCAAGCAACTCATGGTCCTGTCCTGAGACCTCAGGTGGAAAAACTCTGCTTTTTCCTTGTCTTTCTGTAGTAGCAAGCAGAAAAATGCAGAGGAAAGAAAAGTGCAGGGCATAGTGGAAAGCTTCAGCGATGTTTCAGCTTCATGATGTCACCAACAAGATGTCCAAGGCAGCAAGAAGCTGAAATCCAACCACTCCATGCTCCATAGTGGCTTATAATGTTGTAGCCAGCTTGGAATCACCAGGCTTACAGAGACCTGTGTCCAGAGGTCTGCAGAGAAAGGGGACATCAGCCAAATGGGAATGCCACCACACTGCCTCCCAGAGTGAGGCTGCACACATCTGGGTTTGGTGTCATGCACTGGCACAGTCCTGTGCCACCCTTTAGAGATGGATTGCTGGAGCAGAGCCTCTCCTGGATGGCAAGAGAGGAAGAAGCCCCTCCCAGGTGCTTGGTTCATTTTCCCCTCTAAATACCCAAATTCTCAGAAAGCCTCAGTGCTTCTAACTGACGCTTCTCTTCCAGGGATGCCAGAGGACAAAGTGGCTGAGGAAGATGGAAGGAGGCACTGGATTGCACAGACACCCACGAGATGGAGACAAGCCAGGCCACACAGGGACACCAGCCAGCTCCAGTGACGCTGCCCAGACTGGAAAGCCTCTCCCTCCTTCCAAGGTTTTCAGAAGTGCACAGGTCACTGTCGTAGGAGACAGAAAGGACACTTTACAGGTTCAATCAACAAATCACTTTACCTCTGTGTTTCAGCTGCCTCTTCTGCTCCTTCTCTGAAACCCCACCACTGCCTCGAGCCGTGTCTGCAGGTGCTTCGCTAATCAATATTACTTGGTGGGGAAAGTAAGTCTCACTTATTGGCCACACATACCCCTGAGTGCTTGTGTCAAAGTCTGTCATGTCAGCTGAAGACAGGCTTACCAGCAGAAAGGTCAAACTGCCTCAACTAGATCTGAGCTCAGCCATTAACTCCCTTGTGCTTATCTGCCTCCCACTATCAGGAGAGCTATCTGTGTGCACTGCACACCTCCCTCCTTCTCCTCATCCTCCTCCTCGGTGCTGTGCTGCCAGGGAGCACTTTGGTGGGGCTGAATCACTCAGGCAGGAACAATGAACTGTCTGATAAGCTCAGCTGGGTGATCCACTTGGTCTGCACCACGTGTTTCAGGGAATAACTTACTGTGCATGGGTACTGGCCGGAGTCCATCCCACCATCCCAGGCTGCGATTGCACAGGGCTCTGTGCCCCTCATCAGCGTGGCTGTGGCCTGATCCTGTTTGCACCTGAGCATGGGCACTTCAGGTGAGAAGTCCTCAGCATCTGTTCAGCTGAGCTATGGGGGCACTGGCAGGCATGAGTCTTTCTACTCCTAAAGTAGCTTTTCAGTCCTTTCCATTGCCCTGACTCAAGAAAATGTGATTATTGAGGCTCTGTTCACAAAACACAGCAAGAAAATATTCAAGTATCTTACCAGACAGGGCATTGGGGAAATATCCAGGTCCAAGCTCTGCAGGGCAGAGCTCCTATCTCTTGAAAGGCCTCCTGCTGGGACTGTGCTAGCAGCACTGCCTGGGATCTTTTGGGGAAGTCCCTGGGCTGCAGAGTGGATGAGCCTCATTGGGCCCTCTGGCTTCTGGGACCAGAGGTGGTGTCTCTGCAGGAGGCAGGAGCAGGGCAAGGCAAGCTCTCATGCTGCTGAAACAGGTTTGGAGCTGGGCAAATAAACACAAGTACCAAGATAAGACTGTTCATCTTGTGCCAAGAGGTGTCTAGAGCTAGACTCTTGGGATCTCTGTTCCCATCTCTCACATCCTGTGTACTCTGGGGCTAGGAATGAGCTTGCTTGTCCCTAGGCAGGGATCTCCTGAACCTATTTTCTGCTTCCCTACACCAGAAAAATGCTGTAAATTGTGCGTTGTGGTCACTCCTAATAAGCCCTGGTTCCCAATTCACATCTTGTACCTGCTACTCAGTGAGTTGGTAGGATCTTTGTTCTGGAACATTTTAAGAGGGCTGAAGCTGTTTCTGCTTTGAAGTAGTGTTTGGCCTTGTCGGCGTCTGGGATCTCTGCAGAGCTGACCCTGTGGGAGCCAGCAGGACCTCTGGCTGCTGCTCCACGCCACGGCCACGTCGCCAGCCTGACTAAGCAGTGCCAGAAGCGTCCAGTGTCCATCCTGCTGCAGGACTGCCCTGCTGCTGCCCTGCCTGCATCCCAGGCCCTCAGCGTCACCCAACCCTGCTTCAGAACAGGGAAGGGCATCACAGCATCTGTGGCCTTGTCCTGGGCTTTTTTTGCACCAGGACTGGAAAAGAGTTAAGTGATGCCCACCACATCACCTGGCAGCAGTAAGAGCGGCAGCATTAGTGTCATTACCCTGAACTGGGCCATGCTGGGAATGTGGGGCAGAGCCAGCTGCATGCTTGAGCACAGGGACAGTGTGGCTGCAGTCACCTGAGAACAATTCAGGGGAGTGACTCCCTGCCCTAAAGATATGCTGTGCTGCTGGAGGGAGCCATGGGGTTATCGGCAGGGGAGAGGGCTCCATGGTCCAAGAGGACATGGGTAGGAAAAGCACTGTGCTTGGCAAAAAGTATTTGACGAACAACATCCAGAAGCCCTTTGAAGAAGAAACCTCCGTTCTCCCTTGGATATGCTGGAGTACTTAATAAATAACTGTAATTAAGCGTGAGGTGGTAGCTTAAGAGCTCGTTCCCAGAAGTTAACATCAAAACACTTGCTCTTAGCACTTAAAGAGACAATATGAAAGCAGACTTCATGAACAGATGAAAGTAGAATTGTCAGGAAGGGTTGGAGAGCCCTGGATATATGTACACTGCTTCTCCAGGGAGCTCGAGGAAAAGGTCTCAGGAAGTGAAAGAGTCACTTGTGTAATAATGAACAGTGACCAAGAAAGCACCAATTTGCAGGGAGGTGGGAGTGAGTTTTAAAATAGTACATGAGGAATCGCATGGGGAAAAGAGGTGTGTGATCTTTCTTAGGCTGTGCTGCAGCTCCCCACACCCCACCAGTGTGTAGCAGCTGCAGTCCCACCTCTCCTGCAGTCACCCCTCAGTCCAGGAGCTTCCCTGCCCCACCTCAGGAACAGCCACAGCACGCCTGAGCTCTACAACGCTGGTGGCAATGCACATGTAAGGTGAAGTGATTACTGCAGGCTTCTCCATGGGAGATGTCTTAAAGGACTGGAAGAAGAGTAAGGAGAAAGAGAATCATGGCTGCACATTTTTTTAAACTGAAAATCAATGATCTTGCCCTCAGGCAGGTGGCACGTGTAGCTGGGGCAGCCCGGCACTGCTGGGGATGCTGGAGAAGGAGGTGCTCACGGCCAGCTCTGCCACATGCCTGCCGAGGGCCAAGTCTAAGCTGCTGCGAAGTGCCCTTACCCTCCGCTCCTGTAAAAACACCGTGAAAAGCATACCCAGGTCTGGGTTTCAGTCTCCTAATTGCTGCCAAAATCGAGAAGCATGAGGAGCCAAAGTCTCATTTGCCTTACAGTGATCCTCTCCTGCCCTGGAACCTGGGCTGGTCTTAATTTGTCTTTGGTTCAGGCAAGAATAGACTAGGCAGACGTACATGTTATCTCTTGTTTTTTGGAAGCAGTGAGCCTATTGCACAATGCAGCTTGGTCTGGATGTGGATTAAAAATGCATGTGTCTGGGGCACTGTGAGCCAGGCTAGTCTGAGTTCCTTCGATCCGAAACATTAAAAAGTATTACAAAGGGCTGGTATGGGAATAAGGAGACTCCATCAGACTGAATATATTTTCCCAATGGGATATACCAATCCCTTCTGTACATGTGTTCCTGTCTTAGCCAGAAGGGTTTTGTGCTCTCAGGGCAGGAGGAGCTCCGGTCAATGTTAAAGCTTCAGCATCACATCTCATGGGTGTGGGTCAGGAGCTTTCGGAGGGCAAGGTGGTGCTGGTCCAGCTGTGGAAGGGAGGTTCATCACCTGAGGGCTTGGCCTCAGGTGTGCGTTCAGCTTCCTGCTTTTCTTACAGGGCTTTTAACCCAAGGGTTTGCAAGTGTCAGCTAATTGCATCCACATTAACTGCAGCCGAATATTAAATCAGCCCTTGAATGTCATTTCAAACGAGCTGTACCCAGACTAGGTCTCATGCAAATTTGGCAGGACAGGATAGGTGTCCCAAAATTATGTTGGGATAATGTTTGAAAACAAAACTCCAAACGAGCTTGAGCTGAAATATGATGAGAGCAGGTAGTTTAGGTTTAACGAACTACTAAGAAAAAGCATAGAAACAATTCTAGGAGGAAGGATGAAAAACACCTCTCTTTTCCTCTTGCAAAATGCCTCAAAACTAACACTCCAGCACCCCCACCTTGCTTCCCTGTTTCTGGCTGTCACTCTTTTTTTACACCAAATATTTTTTTGCATTTCTTGCTGCTCAGCAGACTGGATTCTACAAGCCCACCAGCCTGATGTGAAACAGGACCAGAGCCCGGGCTGGTGACCTCAGGTGATGGCAGTGGTTCGTAACATCTGGTAAGCCTCGGAGCCAGCAGCATCCTCCACCTGAGGGGGAGGCAGAGCCAATGGTGGTGACCAGCCAAAACCCAGCCACTGCTTTTGTTAAGTTTATTTATTTTGACGCCTGTTTTATCCTTTCTCTCTTCATCTCTTGACAACTGCAGACTGATTCCTCTCACATCTTGAACTAATTTTCTTTCCAGCAGAAAGCAGCACGTGCAGATCACCTGCCACCCAAGAGGAAAACCACGTCACAGCCTCACTGTGCCTGCTAGAGCACCTCTCCCCCTCCCCACCCCTCACTCTGAATGCGGTGCAAGTTGGAAACATGGGAATATTTTTACAGCCCTTTCCCCACCTCCCCCAAAGTCAGGTGCTGCCTGAAATAGGCCAGCTAATTTGGAGGGAGAATTTCAATAGCCTGTAAAATGAAGGTGCTGAAAACTAAACTGCATCAGCAGGAATTTTAGTCCCAAATTCCTGGCTCAGTGTTAAAAAAGAACTGAGCTCCTAAGACTTAGCACTGATGGGCTGCCACTTTTCAGAGCTCCCTGAAGGCTCCAAGGTTGAGATGGGTGCTGCTTCTGCCTTCCAAGGACAGTGTGAGTAGAGGAAAGCCCACTGCTTTTAAATGGGCTCCTGTGGGAAAATACTTTGTCCATGAGACAGCTGAAATGGGATTTTGTGGCCTGAATTTAGATGACTTCTCCCTGCTACCAGCAAAAAGGACTTGCCCAGCACTGGGCAAATCCTCCAGGGAGGGTGGGAACAAGGTATTTTGTGTCTAAGAATGGCATTTATACCATCTGTAGAGTAGCTTCACTGCAGTATTCTCTACACATCACCTCAGAGCCCACATCTCTGTGTGGATGGCTCTGCTCTGTCTGCTTCTGCCACCTTCCAGCCTGTGCTAGTCAGTGACCTGGCAATGCCAGAGCCACATGAGGCAGGCTGTTACTGTCCTTGTCCCACTTGTTCCTACTGCAGGGAAGCCCAGGGCTGTCACCTGATGTTCCTGTGACACACTCTGAAGATCTGGAGTGCCTCTGCAGCCAGATCCTAGGAGGATGAAGGAGTCCACTCAAAAACCAAAACTGAATATAAAAATTAAAATTTAAAAAAAATTAATATAAGGGGGAGAGAAAATAAAAGTAAAAATAGACATCAAATGTAAATAAGAATAAAAATAATAAAAAATTAAAATGAAAAGTAAATACGACAAAAGATTTCAAAATTAAAAAGAAAATAAAAAAGAATAAATTACCCATAGTATTAGTAAATAAAAGAAAAAATGTAGTTAATGAAAAGAAATTAAAATTATAAAAGAAATAACCACGAAAATACAAAATGTACAAAATAATAGAAATATAAAATGATAAAAATAAAAGAAATAAAAATAAAATGAAACTAGTTTAACCATGCTGCAAAAGCTTGACGAGTCCAACGCTTGGTTTATTGATGGGGTGGAAAACGGTCCAAGCCCTGGTGCCGGCCACCCTCCTGCAGGGAGGAAGGCTGGATCAAAAGCCCCCTGGGACACCGTGGCGGGGCAGGCGGGTCTGTGGGGCCAGATCTGCGCTCTGCTTCCCCCAGCCACCCCCGCTTCCCGCTCCGCCGGCGGTGCGCCTGTCCCTTTAAATCCCGGCGGCCGGGCAGGGAATCCCTCTCGCAGCGCGTCATCCGCGGCAAGGAAACCCGCGCTCGCGTCGTGCGACGCAAATGACCATTTTTGGCAACGTGCGACAGCGGACGGGACCAAGCGGGGCGGGGGG
>VYZT01044201.1:66363-79726 GCA_013400735.1 Pomatostomus ruficeps | reverse complement strand
CGGCGGGTGCTGGTGCCGAGCCCCCTCCTGTCGCCCGGGCACCCGCCGCAGCGGCGGGCCGGGACCCGCTGGGAAATCAAAGGGCTCCTCCGAGCGACTCCTCTCTGAGGTCGGTAACGCGAATACAGGGGCGCACCGAACTCTTCCTCCTTCCTGCTTTTGTTCTCGTCGGGAGTTTCTCGCTGTCCACGTTCACCACGCCTGCCCGGGTGGTGCCCGGGGTTCGCCCGCAGCACTTTGGGTGGCTTCCTTGGGACTTTGGGAGGTGCCGCCCGAGTTATTCACGGGGCTGTTGCAGCCGCCGTGGAACACGGAGGGGTGGCTGGAAGTGGGCTCTGGGTCTTTCCAGAGCCTGCGGTGGTCTGCCCGATTCTCCCCCGCTAAACTTTTGTCTCCGAGGCGCTGACACTATCTTTGCCTTTCCCACGCTGGGACTCCGAGACCAGCGGCGTGCCGCTCTGCTCAGCCCGCTGCCCGCCCGCTCCTTGGCTCTGCCGGGAGCCGCCGGCCACTCTCCGGCCGGCCGTGGCTTTTCCCGAGCGGGAGTTTCCCGGGGCTCGCGGGAGCGCTCCCCGCGCTGTCCGGCCCCGCTCCCCACGCAAGCCCCGCTGCCGGGCGGCGCTTCGAGAATGGGGGATATCTCCTGTTGGAAGCGGCGTGAATTCATGGACCTGAAAGCCTAGTCGTGTAGTTTGGGGGGTTTTTTCCTTTCATTTTCCTAAGAAAATACCTCGGAATGACTTTTATGCCTAGATCGACTAAATCCACCACTTCTGGGGAAGGCATTACACAATCGGGCCAGTTATACAAACCTGGGTTATTTCATAACTTGTTTACATCAGCTGGCCCAGCCTCACTCTTTTTTTGCCTTTTCAGAGTTGGGCTTCCCCCCCCCCCCCTTTTTTTTCTCACAATATTATTTCTTGTGTGGCTTGTATGAGCGAACTGGCAGCGTGAGCACAGTGTAGCCTTCGCAATAAGGAGTCATAGGATAATTAAAAGAAAAAAGAAAGGAAAAAAATGTCCAGTCTTAAACTCTTCCAGCCGTACCAGCCCGTGACATTCCTCACATTAAAGAAGTTTTACCAGAAATGACTCGCTGCCGCTCCCCGCCTGCTCCAAACGTATCTCGCTGGTGCCCTCTGCGGGCTGCGGACTGGGGTTTCCAGGGATTCTAGCTCAGCTAAAGCTTATTCCCTGGTTTACAGTAAATGCCAGGACAAGTTGGGGGAGCGGGAAGCGGGACTGAGAAGCTGAAAACGCCCAGCAAACTGTAAATTCTCATTCTCCTTTTCCTCCTGTGATTTAACAGCTGCGCTGGATTCAAGCACTTGCTGCAGGAGGTCGTGAAACTCCGTTGCTGCTTTATATTTGAGCTGTCACAGTCCAAGCAATAACTGGGTTTTCCCCTTTTTCTGGGGCTCCACGTCTTCGCCAGGCAGCTTGCGTGTGTGCCGTTTGATTATGGGGACCAGAGCCCAGTTTCTAGGGTTACTATCTGAAACAGGGCTTTGAGCAGGACATTTGCTTAGCAAGAACATAAATGTTTTCTTTAAGAATCCAGGAGATTTCTCAAGGCCTCGTGCTCTGTCTTTCCCTTGATCCTTACAGATGTTGTAGATTAGGATCAAATGTAAGCGTTGCCTTTACCCTAGCAGTCGGGCTGTTCTGCTGATTCTGGTCTATGGAGATCTGCAGTTTTATCACTACAGAAAATATGCATTGCTGAAATTTTTTCTTTATTGTGTTTTTTTCTTTTTCACAAAAAGCAAGAAAAGATTTATCAGTCACATGTTTAAATGGAAACTGTATCTCTGAGCCAAAACTTTGATGCTTTTTAATTATTTTTTCCCATACAGCACAGCACTGGAACATTTTTCTTTTAAGTTGCGTGTCATGCTATTTTCCTAATCACTGACTTGCCATGTGGTAAACATAGACTTTAATGGGAAGAGTTAGTGTACTCTTTCAGAGTGGTCAACTTTCCCCTGACATATCAAAGCACTGTGTCCAGTTTTCCTTTGAGGAGATGTTCAACATGGGAGAGCCATCAAGGGCCTTGTATTTATCATAAGATCCATCACATATACCCTGTGTTTGATAACTGACTAATGCTGAAGATGCTCTAGGTGTTTCCTTGGTTGCTTTGTTGTTGGGTTTGATTTTTTTCCCCAGCCATTATACCCATTTCTAGACTGGTTTCTGGTGCTGCTCAGCACTTAGTTACAGATGTCAGTGAAGGTCCAGAGGGGAGCAAAGACACAACGGGGTGCTGCACAGAAACCTTAAGGTGGAGAAAGGAACCACAAAGCCATAGCTTGAAATGTTCCTGTTGCTGTTTGTGCTGCTAAGTTGTGAGCTGCTAACGTAGTCTGTCCCTAACTGTGGCAGGACTCGCTGGAGCCTCCCCCGACTTTGGATCTGAGGAGGCTCTCATCCAACCCCGTATTTTTTAAGGCAGAACAGAGACTGACCTCAGTTCTTGGCACTCTTAATAACAGGACTTTTTCTGTTTGCTGCTTAGTTGTTGGGGTTTTTTAATGATACCTTCATCTGTGTTTGCTTGGGTCAGGAGGAGAGCTGCGGGTTTGTGGCTGAGCGTGTGTGCGTGTGTAGCCCTGCAATTTGCCTATCGCCACATCTCTCTGTAGTGCTCTGAATTCCTCGTAGAGAGGAAGAACCTAGGGCTGGCAGAGAGATACTTCCAGGAGCCCCTCGTGGGTTGGGAGAGGAGAGCTGTGTATGTCCTGCGAGAGCAGAAGGCAGGAGGGGGTCTGGAAAAGAGAAGTGGAGAGGTGGGTGAGGGCAGGCAGTGCTGTGAGGCTGGCAGGGGGATTGAAGCTCTCTGAGAGAAGAAGGGATGAGGAGGGCAGAACTGGGGCTAAAGTTTGGGGAAAGGTCTGGCACTTCTATGTGAGGAGGCTTGGTGCTCAAAGGTGCTGTGCAGGGGAGGTGGCAGGGAATTCAGGGCCTGCCACTGCAACCAGCAGCATCCCAGGGGTTGGAGCTGATGGCCACTGGGCAGAATGTGGGGGGCCAGCAGCATTTTGGCACAGCAGAGTTGATCCAGTGCAGCGTCCTAGCAGGGAAAGTGTGGTATGCGGGGAAAGCCTGATCAGACAGGAAGCAATGCTTGTAAAGCCTGGTGTTAGACTGAACACACTGTGTCTGAAGACTCAGCCTACCACAGCAGTGTGTCCCTTAATTAGTTATCCAGGAAAAACACTGCCTTTGGAAAGTACAGAATACAGGTTTGGGTGGGATTTTTTTTTTTATTTCTAAGATATTTTGAATTATTAGAAGGGAAGCTGGTGACAGAGATGGGGCATGGCACAGAGGAGAACTGGCCTCTTCCCCCCGGGTCTGCAAGCAAGCACTGTGGAGCTGCAGAGGGATGTGGCTGAACTGAGCAGCTCCCCTTTGCGCGTCCTAGGCTGAATACAGCAGTGAGTGGAAATGGAGTACTTCCTTAGTCAATAACTTGGAGCCTGATTTTTGTGTCAGATGCTTGTACTTTATATGGTTGATTTGGTGATGGATCTGATTCTCACAGCCTCTGTTGGGAACTTTTAGTGTGTTGTTGGGTGTTGGAGGCAAAGGTTAGCTCTGAAATACAAGTGGTGTCTCTATGGCAAAGCATCAGAAGGTCTCTGAATGTTTTGCAGTCATAGCTTTCCAGTGTCCCTGCAAAGAAGACAGGACTTTTCTTCTCTGCTTTTTGGATATGGAAGGGAGGGTGGCACAGATAGGTAAAGGTAGTGGTAGAAGCCACTTGTGGATCTGGAATTGGGACTCACATCCCTTGAGTTGAGCTTGTGGTTCAACTGGTCTTGCACTTCCTCCCTTCTGCAAGGTTAAGGTCCTCTTGTGTTCTGGTTATGGAGGCACCAATGCATCCTCTTCTGTGCCATGTGGTCACAGCCTACCCCAGGCAGAGCAAAGGAGGGGATTTGCACCCATAAATTCTGATGCAGTGTTGACAGTTTGTGGCTCGAGCCTCTGTAACTAACTGGTAGAGGTGACATGGACTCTGAAATGTGGGATGAGCTGAGGCTGTGTTGGACTTAAGCTCCAAGTGAATGTCTGAGGTCCTGTTGGGGGTTTTGCCAAGGTCTTGGTGCTAGTGTCATCCTCTCTGAGTAATTTCCCCGCCTGCTTAACCTGACTCACTCCTTCCTTCTCTCATCCTTGCTTGCTAGATTTTGAGCTGTCCACAGGTGTAAATCGGCAGCTGTCAGTATTCAGACGGGATCTCCTGGTCTTCAGGTGCTGGCAGCTCGCTAATGCTGGCCTGAAGTGCTGCAGCTATCAGAATGTGAAATGCTATTTGCAGTAGCCTTGATTTAACAAAGCACTTAAGGTGCTTGACTAGGCACACCCTGAAAAGGAAATTTGTGTTGAAGTGGTGTCCCTTATCTGGGATGCTTACCTGAGCTGAGGTCAGGCTGATGCAAGGGTTCTCACTTCTCTGGGAAGCTTAGGAATGTGCATTTTTCATTAAATCATTTCAAGGCTTACAAACCAGTGGTGGTGACAGCTGTGGCTCCTACAAGCCCTGTCCCCTGCTCAGTGATTGCTGGAGCAAGGCCTGTCTGTGTGTTTATTCCAGTCTAACCATTGAAAGCCTCCTGAAGGAGCTCAGCATAGACAAATGCGTTCTTTCTCCCCTGCTTCCCCCTCCGGGGACAAGCGATTGTTTTCCTTGCAGTTTAGTGCCAGCATATTATCCAGATGGATTTACCTCTGTCTGAAAGAAGGTGTACATGTATTTTGGAGGTGATCATTACCTGCTGCCTTGGTTTTACTGCTGCCTTGTTTTGTCTAGACAGTGCAGAGAGCTGCAGGGAACTTGTCCGATCTGAATGCTAAGACCTATTTTATAGGCTGCTATTAAAATACATATCCTTGCACGTAACCATCCCAGGGCTGGGTTTCTCGGTGAGCACAGAGCTTACTGAAGGAGAAGCAAGCTGCTGTTCTTGCCATACCAAACCCTACATGGACCAAGCCCAAATTTCAGGGCAATCCTTTGGTGGAAGGTGGCTTTGCTCTGCTTGGTAACGGCATTTCAGAACTGAAGTTTCTCTTCCTTTTCTTTGGGCTTGAAGAGAAGTGTTTCTTTAGAAACTCCTTAATTCCTCTTTTGCTCCTTGCCGGAAGGAGTGGTGGGCACTGGCAGGAGGTGGCAGCAGAGGGGACGGTGCCTGGGAGGGGAGACTGGGTTAGGGTGTGCTGGGGAGGTGTGTGGGGGAAGAGGAAGGGGGTTGGGGGAGGGCAGGGCTGCTCCAGAGGGGAAGTGCCTGAGCTCAGTGCCTTCCTCAGGGGGCTGTGGCAGGCAGGGGCAGCTTAAGGTGCTGCAGAAGCACCAGCTACTGGTGGTTTTGCTTCAGGTGCTGCTTTGATCCTCACTGGTGCCGCTCCTGAGGCCCTAGCTGGTTTCGGAGTAACCAATTATGTTCTGCTTTCATTGACGGTTTCTTCTCTTCCCTCTGTCCCTCTTCTCCTCTGCCTGTTCCTCCTAGAAATTTCGAGTAGATATGCCAGGATCAGGCAGTGCTTTTATCCCTACAATCAACGCCATCACAACCAGCCAAGACCTGCAGTGGATGGTCCAGCCCACTGTCATCACCTCCATGTCAAGCCCTTACTCCCGATCGCACCCCTACAGCCACCCGCTGCCCCCGCTGTCTTCAGTGGCCGGACACACGGCTCTCCAGCGTCCTGGTGTCATCAAAACCATCGGGACCACAGTGGGACGGAGACGGAGAGATGAGCAGGTAACTGCAGTGGGGAGAGCAGTTGGGAGTGCCTTGAAAACAGATGTATAGAGATTTTTTCCCCCCCGCCCCCTCATGAGATCTCCCAACACCACAGGGGAGCACTGAGGTCTGCCCCTGGTGCCGTACACGTGCTGGGGCTTCTTAGGGTGGCGTAGGGTGTAAACTGGAGGGTGACTTTTATTGCTGCTTCCTCATTGTATGGTGAGATTTACCCAGTCTTCATCAAACACTTTGCACCACCGGGCCGCATTGTGGCTTGGTTTCAAAAGCAGCTGAAACTCTGGAGTTGAGCCCTGGGTTTCAGTTTGAGTATCTCTGCCACTCCAGGCAGAAGGAAACCTCCAAGAAAGCAGAGCAGCTTTCGTGTAGGTCCTTTACAAATCTGACACCTAAATTACATCAGCAAGTGTTTTCTGTCAGCTCTGTAGCACCTAACATTGCCCCAGTCTCCATTTGTGTGATATCCCCAGTACCAGCCAGCATCATGCAGGGAGGAACAGCTTCCCTAGAGCACCTCAACTCTAGTATGAAGAGTCTTATGAATGACCGGGGCCTAACTCCATCTTCCCACTACAAACATGTAATCGCTTGGTCTTTTTGCAGCAGTGTTGTGGGGATCCCATAAGAGATTTTTCTGCTCTGAACTCAGAGGTATTTGCGTAACTGGCGTGGGGTGGCTTGTACCACTGCTGCCCTGTCCTAAACCTCCAGATAGGATTATGAAGCCAGGACCCTGGATCCACAGGGCGGTGGACTAGGTGCAGGCATCTCATCTTCTGGAAATCAGTCCTGTTTTTCTTTCATTAGTAAGAATCAGCCTTCTCCAGGGCTGTCTGCTGAACACCTAGCTATTCAGAGCACAAGACTGATTTCTCTTTTAAAAAATATAGATCTGACTAATCTTGATCTCCTGAAGTTGTTCCCAAGCAGCATTTGTGTGGGTCGCTGCCGAGCAGTGCAGTGAGACACACACTGCACACCCTCCATACGCGAGCACATGCTGTTGCGTGAGGTCTGTTTCTAATAAGACTCACCAGCCCTACTTTTACTTCCATGTCATCTGTTTTGATTCACAGTCCTATTATTTTATGTGGAATTGCTGTCTGGTTTAGACCGAAGAGGTTAAAGTCGGAGTTTAGCAGTACCTCTGTGTGGGGAGCTGGTATGGATGCACTGAGGGCCCATTTTTGGGAGGAAGGATGGGGTAGCTGTGGTGGTTCGGGTACATGCCAGCCTTTTCCACCAGCTGGAGCTACTTCCCAGTTTCCTGCGTGCAGGGCTGGTGTCCAAAGGCAAGGAAAGTCTCATGAGAACTGGAGGAATAATTAGCAACAACTAATTTGTTTGACAAATGCTGCTTCTGTGTTCACAAATTGGCCGTGAAGAGATCACCATATTCTCTGCTTTATTTGTTGTTCAGAGTTATTTGTTGAAGGATGCCTGCCAAGCAATTCCTGGCCTGTGGCTTGTTTGCAAGCCGTTCACTGTGGGTCATTCAAAGCCAAGTCCTTTTGATTTGACACGTGCTAAGGCAGTACCCGGGCGCTCTACTGTAGCCCTTTGGCTCAGGTTTCCACGGCTGGTGCTTTGAACACCACATTGGAGTGCCTTTTTGGAAAACATTGTGTAACGCTTTATGAAAAGAGCCTGTTTTGATGAACGTTCCTGACAGTGAATGCACGTATTGGGCTTGGACAAGCTATGGATAACGCATATAGCAGAGGCACAAAGAGTGCCAAATCCAACCGCTTTCAAACAAATCCAGCAACCACTGATGGAATAGTCCTTTTTAGACCTGGTAAAATGTTAAGAACATCCAGATTAGGGGCTTCTGCCCTGCCTGGGTGATTTTTGCAAAGCAGAGTCTCTGAAACAGATAATTTTAAAATTACTGAAGGCCCTTGGAGTAGTAGTTTTGCTCCAAACATATCTCAATGAGGTCTGTGCTTCTAAAGCATGAAATGGGTCTTGAAAACTGTACACAGAGGCCCCAAGCCAGCATAGCTTCTATATGCGTGCTCAGTGCTTTGCCGTACTGTAGATACTTCTGTACAAATACATTTTTACCCTGCACTCATATGGGGTGCAAAGTGAGTGGGCAGAGCTATAGTGAGGAGAGCAGTGCCTGCAGGGGCTCCTTACTGGGGGAAATACAGTGCCCAGCAGAATGGAAGTACTCCCCATCCTAGGATGGACACTGTGAGCTGCTGATGAAAAAAGCTTTTGGGCCTAAATTCTGTGTCCTGCAGTCCTAAAATTGCTTGTGCCGCTCAGTGAGCATCCAAGGGCTCATGTTACATGCAGGTGAAATCACAGGCACTGATCAGATCCTGAAAAAAGCAGAAATGAGCGAGCTGAATGCCCAGAGGCTGAAGTAAACTTACTGAAACTGCAAACATCAAAATTAGGGAGATAGAGTGCTGCAGTACTGCTGGCAAAGGTGTAGGGATGCGGGGTTTGAATTTGGAGGGCTTGCAGCGGATTGGGGGATATAGAACCTTCCAGGGGGAGAAACCAAATACCGGGGGAGGAAGGGAGGAGATGGCAGTGCCTGGCCATGGTAGAAACCGAAAACTGGCCATAGTACACTGCAAAAATAGAGCAAGCCAAAACAAACTAGGCTGAGGTTGGAGTAAAACTAACAATAAAAAGAAAAGATAGTAAAATTGTGAATGTCTCATTTGTGATATTGACAGTCCATGAAGATATTAAAACTGAAGCTTCTGTAAAGAAGTGTTTCTTTCCATTCTCTGCTGGCACTCTGTGAGGTCTGACATGTTCTTTGCCAGATGTCAGGGTTTTGCTTTCGTTTCCAGTCACTGGGCCAGAGCCCCTGCAGCATATGCAGGCTAGGTGAGGCTGAAGCACAGGGCACAAGTTTGGGGTGCAGGGCTGAGCATGTGCACTGGATCCCCGCACTGGGCTGTCTGCACGGCTCCCGCTGGATCCCCAGGCTGGGTTGTCTGCACGGCTCCCACACGCTGGGTGCCACAGCGGAGAGCGGGGCCATGCTTGCCCACTCCATGCCCTGCTGCACTGGCTCCCTAGCTCTAGCCATGGCACAAGCCTGTCTGCTGCTGCTGGGGTTTGTAAAACCTCGTCTCACACCCCAAACGCTAGGCATAGCTTGACCAGGTCTTGTGAGCTCCTGCTCACTTCCTCTAGTTTCGCAAGAGTGTAGCTGGATGGGTTTCTATGGAATTGCTCCTGGTTTACATCAGTGAGGATGTCAGCTGGCCTCAGGAAGCCCTTGATATCACCGGAGCCTTGCCTGCTGATGCAAGAAGCAGTGTGTTATCTCGCTGAGTGCTCAAAAATCTGAGGTCAGATTTTTGGGTGGTATAAATCATTGTTGCTTCACGGACTTCATGGGAGCTCTGCTGATTTCCCTGTCTCCCCTTGTACACCATCCCTGACCTTCAACTGAACAACTATTTTTGTGTGGGAAGCAGCAGATACTCTCTTTCAAGAAAGAGGCACTTACAACATCATGCTTTGGTTTTGCTTAACGTACCACCCAAGTTGTGAAACAATCAGAGCATCTTTTATCTGTTTGGCCATGGTGCAGAATCACTGTCCTCTTACACAATCTTTGCCCTGTGCCCTGCTCCATCTTCTCCTCACCCTTCTGCTAAGACCTGGTGCAGGCAGAGATACTGTGTGCTTTCATCTTCTGCTGACATCACTGATGAGGGGGAGTGCTCAGCATCCTGCTGGATCAGGCTTTTTTCCTTTGCATTGCGGTTAAATCCTCACAAACTTAAAGGAATGCCTTGCTCAGATCTGATTGGATTTTCTTGGCACTTGCCCACAGCTGTCGCCTGAGGAAGAAGAGAAGCGAAGGATCCGGAGAGAAAGGAACAAGCTGGCAGCTGCTAAGTGTCGTAACAGGCGTCGAGAGCTAACAGAGAAACTCCAAGCGGTACGTGCTCTGCATACATTTCTCCTTCCTCGTTGCCCACCCTTCGGACCAGCTCCAAGGGTATTGTTCTTCCTCCACTAACATGTTCGAGGAATATGCTTCAAACACACTCTGCCTTCCTTGTCCAATCTGCCCAGTGGTACTGCTCTCACATCAACAGTAGCTGATGAGGGGGACTTGGGCCTGGAGCTTAGGACCCTAAAATTCTCTTTGCTGAGTGCCCAAAATGTCCTAGGAGCTCTCTTCCCTTCTGGCCTCTCAACTAGCACAAGTCTCCCTGACTCTGGTCTCCTTCCATAAGTGGAAATAAAGACAGTGTGTGCCTCAGAGGCAGATTTTGAGGATAAAAGCACTGAGGAGGTAGGATCATCTGAGAGCAGTAGGAAGCAAGGCAGATGCTATTGTACCTATCAAAGCTCTATCCTTTAGGCTTACCCCTTCTTTGGGGTGGGGCGGTAACTGACTTCCTTCAAAAAGAAAGCACCACAGAGGCATGTACCCTGGTGCTGTAGGATTAATAATTGGTAAAACTGGAGAAGGTAGGGCTGAGCATAAGAACCAAGGGGTGGGTAAGGGACTGGTTGAAGAAAAGACAAGATTGGGTTGTGTTGAAAGAACCTGAAGGAAAGGCTCCAGTGCTCCTGGTCCAGAACCAGCCTGGGGCTGGTTTTATCCAGTGATCTTGTTAACAAGCACAGCAGTAGTGAAAGCACACCAGTGAGATGTGCTGCTCCCTCAAGTTAGGAGGTATTCCCAGTGTAGGGGAGGCAGGACATCCTATAGAAATGTCATGACTAAAGTGATAGAAGTGAGGGGAGTGTGCAAAGTGAGAAGTCATATCCTGAAGGACTGAGAGTGAGTTTTGTGAAGTTATGAGCTCCTCACATGAGAAGGTACTAATTGCTTACAGACTAGCTATGATCCATCCATGTTATGTGACAATGGGAAAGGTAAGTGTATTAATTGTAGGATGCATCAAGGGATGATCCAGTGTTAGTCCTTTGGGCAAGAGTTAGACATGTGTCAGACCTAATCTGAAATATGCATTACAGAAATAAAAGGGAAACAGTTTAGAGACTGCTATACACTACCTCTGTCAAAGTGAAAAGAATATGACTAGCCTAACAAAAAAACAATGGGAGGAGATCTGGGTCTTCTGCTAAGGTGTCTGTCAGGCAGAGAACAAGGGAGAAAACTGAAGTCACAGGCCAAGGCAGAGTGGCAAAGACTGGCCATCAAAAAATTAAGGCAAATGCATGAGATTATTTATAACCCTTAGATTGGTGAAGTTTGAGAATGGCCTACTAATAGACACATGAAACAGAAGATGATCAGCTGGCAATGACCTGGTGTCTGCTTGGCTCATGAAGAGTCTGGGGTATATCTGCCAGATGGGATCTGGACATGGTGGCTCTGTTCCAGGTGAGGAGTAGTTCCAGAGCCTTTGGTATTTTACTTACTTACTCCCCTTTTACCTGCAGGAAACTGAAGTACTGGAGGAGGAGAAGTCAGTGCTGCAAAAGGAGATTGCTGAGCTTCAGAAGGAGAAGGAGAAGCTGGAGTTTATGCTGGTGGCTCACAGCCCTGTGTGCAAAATCAGCCCCGAGGAACGTCGGAGCCCACCATCCAGCAGCCTCCAGAGCGTTCGGACTGGAGCAAGTGGAGCGGTGGTGGTGAAGCAGGAGCCTGTGGAGGAAGAGATCCCATCTTCCTCTTTGGTCCTTGACAAAGCCCAGAGGTCTGTCATTAAGCCCATCAGCATTGCTGGAGGTTTTTATGGGGAGGAGGCACTCAACACTCCCATTGTGGTGACCTCAACACCAGCCATCACTCCTGGCTCTTCCAACTTGGTGTTCACCTACCCTAATGTGTTGGATCAGGAGTCTCCTCTCTCCCCTTCTGAGTCCTGCTCCAAAGCTCACCGGAGGAGCAGCAGCAGCGGGGACCAGTCCTCAGATTCCTTGAACTCTCCCACCTTGCTGGCGTTGTAATCCCCCTGCAGCCCCCCATTTTGCCAGTGTGTTACATCCCCCACAGCACCATGGGGGGAGCCCCCTCCATGGGATTAGAGACAGGCACAGGATCGTTCAAGCACAAGGGCAGCAAGAACAAGGATGGGGAAGTGCTACAGCTCCAGGAAGGAGAGTGAGGACCAACGCCAGCTCCCTGGAGGCAGGAAACGGCAAGGGTGGTACTGACATGCCAGGGCTGTTTGGAGAGGGTGATATCCCCTCTGTAGGGACTGCCTATGGAAACCTCTTTGTGGCCATAGTGGACCTGGGGAGCACTCCTGGCCAGGACTGAAGGCGAGCTGCAGACAGTGGCTAGTCGTCCCTATCCTTTGTGAATTGACCTGATTGGTTGTGCTCTGTGCTTAAATCATTCTGATTAGTTGGTCTTACAACTTCTCTCTTGCGTGCTCTCTCTCTCTCTCTGCTTATCATTTCCAATGTTGTCGATCCCATTACATTTCATCCAGTTGCTCTGAACTCTAAAATCTTGTTAGGATCTTTACTCTTGGGAGTAGCTGTGGGAGACATGTAGGATTGCCCAGACAGGAGGGTGACAACTGGGAGGACCAGGAGATAGGGGGACCAAGAGGAGCCCAAGAGCTCAGCAGCAAGGGCAGAGCTTGTAATCTCTAGCTGGAGACACAGAGACAGCAGAAGGTGCATGTGGAAGCATTTCTTTTTAAAAATGTGGATATATTTATCCCCTTGGGGTCCTCAAAAGACCAAGTTAGCATCTCAGGGCCAAAGTAACATCAGAAAAGCTGCTGGGCTGGCACTTAGCAGTGTCACTGGCAGGGTTTTACCCTTGTTTGCTGGATATCATGTCTGCTGCTTGTTGTTTACCTTTCCTGGGCTGCCTCCTGTCTAGGGAGTATTACATCTTCCTTCCCATCAGGGCCCCTGACTCAGAGGCTGATCTCTTCCTGTTAGTAAATCTTCTCCTCCCCTTGGCCATATTTGAAGAACATGCTACAAAAAAAGAGGTGGCACCACATGCTTATAAATCTAGGATAGAGACTGGCAGCAGCTGAGATGGTGAAATTAGCTGGCTGTACCCTTGCTGATTTTTTAATTGTTGGGAAACAAAGCAGCATGTATCCACCAGCACAGCACACTCCACAAGGCTCCTGACCAGGCAGGAATGGCATGGATAAAGTGTTGACCTGTTTTTGAACTAAAACAGAGCTTCTGACAAGATCTGGCAAATGACAAATTGACAGCTGAGGAAAATTGATTAGCATTATTTGCACCTTGGTCTTTGGCTTCTGTTTTTTNTCGCCTTTGTTTTTGGTTTTTGTTTTTTTTTTTTTTTTTTTTTTTTTAAATTACAATTGATCTTGTTTTGTTGTGGTTGATGGGCCTGAAGACAAAGAATCAAACGAAAGGGCTCTTTCCCTAGTCTTGGGTCCTTGTCTTCTTTAGCCTGTGGGCTTGACTGCTACTACTAAGTGCTCACAGAGGGCACAACCTCTCCAGTGCTCATGTTCACTACTGAAAACAGTAATGTGTGTAACCTCTTTCCACCTGGAGCAATGCTCAATTCGTATTGATGTCAAGGTACTGACAAACCATGACCCTGTGCACACTAGGATTGCCCAGCTAGCCAGCTAAATCACTTAGGAGACAGCTCTTTGGTTCTGCCTATTGAA
>VYZT01044201.1:0-66321 GCA_013400735.1 Pomatostomus ruficeps | reverse complement strand
GCAGCTATTTATTTTGGTGTGAGATTGTCTTTTATACACACACATAAACACACACACACACACACACATATATATATATATATATATTTATTTTAGAGCAACCAAAACCAGGGTATTTCTTGTTCAGGCTGGACCTGGAAAAATGCAGCATACAATTATAGGGTTAGTTGTATGAGATGCAAAACTGCTGCAGTCCCCACCGACTCCACTGGGAATTTATAGGGTTCAATCTTGTGGAACTGGAACTTTACTCAGCAGGGCTGGCTTCCCTCAAACTCTGGCCACTGCCCATTCCTTGAATCATTTCAAAAGGACACTATTCTGGCTCTAAAGGTGGACTTCGGCTTTTTTATTATAATTATTATTTTTAACCCAGACATTTACAAAACCTGCCAGAAATAAAGATGTGAGTGATCTTTTTGCTTCATAAAACTGATTGGATTCAGGCTTTTTCTACATTGCTTAAACACTCCCATTCTTATAATGGTGCTAGAGGTTTCAAATTGAGCTTACATAGTAAGTAAAATTGGTAAAGGAGTCGTGTTGTCCTTACACGTGCATCAAAACTTCCTTTCTAATAAAGTAGATCTTAAATTTCCTGTAGTTAACACAGAGGATCCACTTTTCCTAAGGTTTAATGTAGATGGTACCACTGTAGGTGAAACTGCAGCTTCTGTTTCCATTTTGCCAAATGCTTGTTTGGGCTGTGCTGGATTGAGCATCTAAAACTGTTAATAAAATGCTTCTGCATGTTATTTCCACACATTTTTGAGCAGAACATAACACTGACAAGTGGTGAGTGAATCCTAAAATGATGCAGCTACTTTTGAGGCTAGCTGACCAGGATTGCTGTCTCCTGTGAGATCAGGAACATTGACCCCTTGTAGGGGTTTCAGGAAGTCAGGTGCCTCCTCAGATCTAACTGGTAGAAAAACAAAAACCTATGTTTACTTCTGGTCACTGAATCATTGCCAAAAGGAGCGGCAGCTGGTTCTTGCCCACTGCCTCCTGCCTGGTCATTGACCTGCTCAGAGAGAGGACAAGATACTTCCATTTCCTAACCTGTGATACTGATAGCAGCCATGTGAAACTGCTCAAAAAAGAGGATTATTTTCTACTGTTTGGAAAAAAGCCCCAGATACCTTGTGCCTGCCCGTTTTGTCTCTCAAGTCTCTCAAAGGATGTCTGCGTTGGGATCGCTGGTCTCTGGCCTTTTGGATTTTGTGGATCAGCCTTACTTTTGTTTAGTTTCTGGCAGGCAGGTACAACTTTAGTGCCATTTTGGTCCGCTCCTACATTCTTCTTTTCAGATCTTCTGGTGTACTCTTTGGGAACTGATTGTCCTTCCCATGCCCAAAATGTTATTTTCCATGAGTACCTTCCCTGCCAATTCCAAAATGTAGTGTCTCCATGTTCTGCGTGTAGTGGGGATGTGGGAGCTGTTGTAACTAGTGCTGACAGAGAGTTGTTGAAGTCAATAGGAAAAGGCCCAGGGAATTTCAGCTGGTATTGGGTCAGCCCCCATGTGACTGGCCCAACAAAGCCTCTCCTAACATCTTAAATTAATCAATGCCAAACTGGGAGGAGCAGTAGCAGCTGCATTGAAGGAAACATTCAGCTTCTAGGTGATGTTTGCCATTCCAGTTTTGCCCTCATTCCTCCTTCTCCTTTCCCAGTTGTGGCATTGCCTTCATATATTTCTTTCTTGTAGGTGTGGAGACTGGGTAAGTCTCAATCCACTTGTGGTGTGATGGGATTTGGGACCAACATGCTGGGGACAGTAGCTCTCTGTTGTGTTTTTCTAATTATTATTTAAATGATCTATTTAGTTCATCTGAACCTTTAATTTTGCTGCTTACTGTATGTAGGATCCACCTGGCCTTCATCCTAAATGAAAAGAAAAAAACAAAATGAAAACAAACCTAAGATACCTCCCTTCTCCCTGGTCTCTTATTATTTATTGGCAGGCAGCTGTCTTGTGCCTGCTTCAGCAGATCTGCCCGCCATTAATTTAACATCCTCCCAAATCACATTCCTGGTGTTTGGTTGTTGCTTTTTTTTTTTATTTTTCCTTTTTGTTGTTGCTTTTTTTTTCCATTCTAAAACAGACTTCTGAAATGTAAGAAATATTATTATCATGACAAAAGTTCATTTTCATTAGGAAGGCCAAGTCAAACATTTTAAGAGGTGGGGGGAACGATATACATTTATTTCTTATTTATTTATCATGTTTACATCTCTTTTTTTTCTGTTCAAGACTTGGATATAATAAAGCATTAAAAATACTACAATCTTTTTTTTAGGCTGATAATTTTTTGGATTCCTTAAATAAAAGAATCTGGGTTTTGTTGTTGTCTGTATAAAATGTACAAAGAGATATGTTTTTAAAGATGCATTATCATTCCTCTGTGAACAGTAGGTGGAGTTCAGGACAAATCTCAGAATACAAGACAATAATAAAATCCCATCCTGTTTTACTTAATTGTTCCCCTCCTATCCTGTATGATTAAAGGGTTATTCCACTTTCTTGTTTGTGGTTACTTGATGTTAAAACCATATTAAAATGTGTAAAAAATAGGTATCCAATTGTTTTTGCTCAGTGAGAGGATAAACTGTTGTAATATATCTTGATATACTGTGTAGTTCAAAGTAACATCAGTAAGGGACAGTGCATCTTTATTAGAGCGATAAGTTACTAGTGTCACTAAAGTCTGCTTTAAGATCCTCAGATACAGAAGGGCCTGGTTCTGATTCCACTCACCTGGGACAAATTGAAAGTATCAGTAGCATTTTGCTGCTGTGAAGCAGGTGTGAGTAGTGAAATGAAACCTCAGTGACTAGTAGGTGACCAGGCGGGTTGTTGAAGGTTTGGGGGCACCATTTTATCTTTTTTTTTTTCCTCAAAAGTTTTAGGTCATGGGTTTTCTTTTTTACTGTCTGTCTGCAGTGAAATAGTTTCTGCCACAGAGGTTCTTAAAGATGACTGCTGAAGTGGGACCTTTCTTTGCTTGTAGTGATCTTGATGTCGTCCTTGCAGTCCTGGGGAATTTCAGCTCTGAGGCGTTCTCTCTGGTGTTGTCTCTTTTCTGTTCTTGTTATTTTATTGAATTACAGGCCTACAGTATTTGCACTAAAACAAAAAGCTTGTTAGAGAAGGCTTGCTGCTACGAAAGAAAGAACATATTAAAATGGTTTTGCTTTTACAATTTTAACTGAGTAGCATTTTGTAGAATAAAATCAGTCTAGACTGAAAAAAAAAAGACTTTTCTTTTTTCCTCTGCACCTTCTCCCCCATACTCCTTTCTTTTAATCTAATTCCTCAGTGGTATGATGTTCCCCCCTTCTCTTTTGGTGCTCAGTTGTAATGATTTGCTGTATTGTTGACTATGCTGCTGAGAGTTATGACACTTGTAAATCTTGTTTTAATGACGTTGTGGACACTTTTGTATAGCAAGAACTAACTGGAGTTCTCTCTGTTAATTGAAGTAATTAAAAAGCTCCCTTTGCCATGAACAATTAAAAGTTTGCATGTTTCTTCACTATGAACAAATGGGATCAGCATTGCCAGGTGCCTGATTGCAGCACATTTCAAGGCTTCTTTCATAAAAGCAGCTGCAATCCCAACAGCTGCTACCTGCAACAATGGTAGATGGGGCAGAGGCTAGCAGAGCAGCCCACCTGGGCTGAAAGGCAAATAAAGCACTAATCCTTTCATCTTGGCTTCAAAAAGGAAAGGGGTAGAGGTAGAAAATTTGTGTGCTGACTTTTTTTGTTTGTTTGTTTTAAATCACCTCAACCAGAAGGAGTCAAAGCTTCTGCTCTGAAAACTTGGGTAGGAGAGCATGGTTGCTTCACTGGCAGCAAGGAGGAGGTTAAGATGGCATTCCCTTTCTTGCCTGGGGAAAGCTTCAGCCTCTGGAGTGGAAGGAACTCAAATACATCAGGTTAGGAGTGGAGGATGTCATATTCAAGTTCAAAATGAAACATTGGTGGGGAGGAGATAGGTGAATCATGGTCTGCCAAGCTGGCACCAGACCAAGCTTCTCCTTACTCATGGACTTCCTTAGGAGTAATGTCTGCTCTGGTTTCCTGCCAGTTCCTGTCCCCTTTTTTTTAATCCTCTTTTTCATGTTGGGTTTTTTTTGTTGTTTTGTTGTTTTGGGTTTTTTTGTAAACCCCTGTGTTCTCACAGTTCCATGGGGAGGGATATAAGAGATGCTGAAGTTATAAAGTGTATAGAAACTATTTGTGAAGTTATAGGGAGTGCTGGAGGTATCAGTCACCAGAAGAGGGAATACATGCACATGCCTGTGTGCAATGAGCTCAGCTCTCAGGAATCCATACTGTAGGAAAGTTGACATGAAATCAGCGTAGGAGGCTTTGAGCTGTAGAGCAGGACCCAGCCTTAGGGTTCTCTACAAGCTCAAGGATGACAGAGGGGTAAGGGAGAGCCTATGGGAAACATTTTCTAAATGGCCTTGTCCTGGTATGGCAAAAGGAAAAAGCAGATATTCTGAGGGGCATGGCAACTACACGCAAATATGCCAAAAGACTCAGGAGCATCATCTCTTAGTATCTATCTCCACTGGGCCTCAGGCATGGGGGAGTCCCTATTTGATCTCCTACTGCACACAAGTCTTCTCCAGTGGGAGTGCCTCCAGGATTTCCTGCCTCTCAAAGGGCTTTCCCATTACGCTGCTGCACAGAGGCATCCAGCCTGGATTTTGTCAAACCAGCTCCTCTGGCAGCCTATACCTTCTCTGCCCCCTCCCAGAAAAAGACTAACAGGAGGATATGTTCTTGCTTGCCTCCTGCCAACCTGAAGTGCTCCCTAAGCTCCTGTTTGCTGACAGAGCCCTTCAGAAAGGCTTAACGTTGCTCTACTGCAAATGCTACTTGTGAGGCCTGGCCTCCTGCCTGATCTTCCCCCAGCAGAGGCTGGTTGTGACTGCCTTTGATCATAATTAGCTGTGGACCCCGGAATGTCCACAGCAGTCACTGTAACCTGGTTCAGAAGGATGAAATCGCAGCAGAGCAAACTCCTTTCCTCCAGTCTTCTAGCTGTGGGAGGCCAAATTCTGCCACGTTGACATGGAAATTTTGCTTTTCCCAACATCCTTGTCTTGGTTTAGAACACTTTACATAGGGAATTTCCCCTCCTTCTGAAACAGGCTCATCCTCCCTCTACCCTGCAATGCACTCACCCTGTGATGAGAGGGAGTGATCTGTATCTTACCACAGGGTAGGCAGAGTCGTACTGGAAGAGACATCACCCATTCCTTTTGCAGGAAAGGTTGTGAGGGACATCTGCACCAAAAACTCTTCCATCAGGATCAGCATACATCCCAGTGACGTCTTTAGTGTGTACAAGAATTAAAAGAGGCTCCCCGTTCTCTTTTGCCTGGTCCCTTCCCAGAATGTAAGACTCATGTCAGGACTTTTCCTAGTGGTCATATTTCTTATTGACCGAAGCAAGCACTGGCTCCTCTCTCCAAGCATGTGTGGGTAGCCTGGTCTTCTTACACTGAGTGGAGACCCTGCCTGGAACAGAGCTTTTGTGGCAAGAGAAAGCTCAGAGGAGTTGCCTGAATATATCATGCCAGAGGATGTCAAGTTGTCAGATGAAGGCTTTTGGTGATTTTTTTTTTCTTTTCACTTTAAAAATTTTATCTAGAACCTGCAGGAGCAGCTACAGGAACACTGAAGAAATTCTGCAGCCAATGGAAAGAATAAGCATGTGTTAAATATGAAGAAAGCTTAATGGCAAGCAGAGCTGGAGTGGGAGTGTGGGGGAAAGGAGGGCATCCAGAATACTGGTTTGAAGTGATGTTTCCACTGCCATGTGGGAAGGATGTGACGGAGAAAAACGGTGACATGGTTCTTCCATCAGATACCCCAAAGTGGAAAAAATGATGCATTAAAAAAAAACCTCCTACACTATATGGTCCTACTCTACTGATGTCTGTGTGTCCTGAAATTTCATATCATCATAACAAGTGTTTTCTGCTCAATCTCATGTGGCAGTAGTGAGGCCGCCATTCAGCAGTGCCTGGCCAGTGTCAGGACAATGAACAGTGCAGATGGATTATCAGCTGTGTGGAAGTTGCTGGCACTGTCTCATAGGGCTGAGGTTTAAAGGAAAGTTTTTCGTGTGTGTTCCAGTTTAGTGAGAACCATTATACCTCAGGAAGATTTTCCCTTGATGAAGACTGGACAAGGCTGGGAGGAGAGGCCAAGACAGCTGGGAATGTTTGGCTATGAGAAAAGAAGGCTCAGGGAGGATCTTAGATTGTAAAATTACTGAAGTGTGTAAATACTGATGGGGGTAGGGAGCAAAGGAGGCATAATCATACTGTTCCTAAGTGACAGGGTGAGAGGCAATGGTCACAATTTGTAATAGAGGATGTGAAAGTAACTTTTTCACTGTGAAGGTGCTCAAACACGTGCATAGGTTGACCAGGGAAGTAAGTTTGTGGAGTCTCCATCCTTGGAGACATTCGAAACTAAACTGGACATGGCTTTCAGCAATCTGCACTAATTGACTGTGCTTGAGAAAAAGGGTGGACTAGACACTCTCCCATGATTCCTTTCAACCTCAACCGTTCTGTGTTTCTGCTTTTCATTCCACATAGTCCTGAAGGAACATACTGCGAGCATATTTCTTTCCCCCTTGCAGTGCTATCTCATTTGAACCCTAGAAATCCTCTGTACTAAATATCAGGCTTTTGATGCTGGCTATACAAGGACAAACAGATAAGGACTAAGCTGGGAGGAGGCTAAGAATGTAAACGGTTCAGCCTGCTGCAGTGTGAGTCTCAGATTTCCTTTTTAATTTTGCATGCTCCATTCCACAGACTAGCGTGGGGGAAGAGAGGGAGACAGGCCTTACATGGCTGTGATCTAGATCCTGCATCCCACAAATGACTGTACAACTCTGCAAGTCCACAGCCAGTGCCAGGAACTGTTGCCTATTTGACTTTCTCAGGCTCTCCTACTGTTTTTCCTCTCTCTGACAAAAGTAGTTTTTCAAGTTCTCTGGAAAGATAAATAAGGATCTACAGCTGATGATCCCAGGTGAGCTCATGGGTCAGGCACAATCCATTAACTGACCAAAGAGCTCCCTCTGGACCCCCACCCCCTTTCTGTAACTCTGGTTGGGCTTTCAGACTCAGGCAAATTCATCAGTGGCTCCTAATGATGACACACTCCTGCTGGTGATTACTGATGTGAACGGCCACAGTAGGACATGCTGGGTTTGGGCAAACAGAAGAAATAGATCCCTTCTTTTCCTTTGGGTAGCTCAAGCTATTCATGCACTGGATGCTCTAATTCACTAATTTCTATTTGAGTTGCTTACATCATATTTCCACTCTGAAATGTACTTGATTTAGTTTTGAAACTGTTTGTTTCATGTTAATGAGGGTAGAGGAACAGACACCAGCCTGTGGGCTTTCAAGGCTCATATGCCAGAGGTCCATGAATAATCTAGGGGAAAGGTGAGCTCATGAGCCCTCCACATCTAAAATTGCCCTGTGGTCTAGCAAGGCACAGCCCTATTCTGACCCCTTAAAGCCAGAGCAGGGGGCAGACCATCAGGACAAGCAGTGAGCAGCATCACAGCCTCATGCCTCTGGAATTGGTTGCCACAGCCTTTGTGCTAGGCTGATGCCCAGCTGGGAGGCTGCAACCCTTCACTCCTTCCTGGCTGCTACAGGTCACGGGGCTGATGGGAGACGTTGGCTGCCTTTTGTAGCCTCCGACTGAACACCGTGTTTGTGAGCCACAAGGACTGTGATTAAATCTCTGCTCTGAGCAGTATTCTGAGGCCATACTGGTATCTAATTACATTCTCCACTTCTGGCAGCTGAGGAAATGAAGATCTACCTGTGACACTGCCTGTGGTAAAAGGGAGGGAATAGGAAAGGAGAGTGATGCCTTCAAAACATCAGCTTCAGGTGCTTCCCTTGACCTTGGGTGTTCTCTTCTGTCAGCACCGGCAGCTGGGATAGGTGCTTATCCTGGAGTGATGATCTTCTTCCTCCCTGCTCTTTCTGTCCTGGTGGAGGTGAGTGGTTTGCTGGAGCTGTAGTTGCCTGTGGCCAGGCTGTTCCCAGGCAGCTACAAGGAACGAGGTTGTCCTGTGGGGGCACAGAGCAGGAGCTATACAGTGAAGGTCTTGGCAACTCGAGGTCCTCCAAGATGCACCTGGCTGGAGGAGGTCCCTGATTGCATAGGGCTGTCTGTCCTAGAGGACTGAAGGAAGGACCTCCTGACAGTATGGCTGGCTGCCTTAGTAGGGTAGGTCTATCCTCCATCCCTGGTGACTGTCTGGTTCCAGTTTTGGTTTTCTTTTGTCATATGGCTTCAACTGTGATTTTTTTTGTGCAGCTGTTGCCATTTCTCTGTTCCCCAGGACCAGTGGCAGCTCCATAGGCACATTTCTGGTGGCAGGAAGGGAGGCAGACTGTTTCCACCATGGGGCTGTACAAAGGGCTAAATCCTGTGACCCGGTGCCATGGGGAAGAAAGTCATTACTAATCCCTACCATATAGCGGCTCCGCCTGCCCAGCAGGATCGATGGCGCCATCTCAGCCCCATTATGTTGACTCTGAATCAGCAAGGAACGCCTAGGAGCTGGGCGGAGAGGGCTCCTCCCTGTGTGGGGTACTGTTGCCTGCCTGTGGGACAGTCAGGGCCTCCTTTCCTCCCCCCTGATTTTGGAAGAGGTCATGAAATGCTCAGTGGTTGCTTATGCCCACAGGCTAGCCCAGACCCTAGAGCAGGATGGGCAGGGCAGAGACCCTGCCAGGATGCATGCCAGGCTCACCAGCCCCAGGAGCACGGGGTGAGCACGGGAGCTGCGCACCCTCCTAGCTGAGGCCAACCAGTTCTTCTGGCAGGTAGAGGCAGGGGTGGATCTTGAAGCCATTTCCAGGGGACAGACTGGCGCTGGGAAAAGCAGGCAGCAACTGCAGCTGCCTCTTTGCCCCCACATTCACACAAACCTGGGAGTCCAGCATTTAGAAAAAGGTCCCAGTGAGAACTTGCCCATCTCTCCCTGTGCTGCTTGTGAAAATAGCTTTTCAGTCTATACCATTTAAGGAGTTCCCCAGCTTAGTGAACCTCGGGTGACCTCAGGTTATACCGAGTTTCCAGCTCAGTAAAGTAGCGTTTCAGTTGAAATCACGCAGCCCAAAACTTCCCTCCTTGCATCTGGGGGAAGGGGTGTCTGCTGGAGAATGGACAGCTAGTGACAGCACACAGAAAAAAGGTGATATCTATTACTATCTGTTACTGACTCTCAGATGTAGCCAGATCCCTTCCTAGGAAGGATGTTAAAGTCCAACAGGATCAGCTTGAATGTGAAGCAGCTTCAGCAGCTTTTGGCAGGCCCTGGGTCAAGGGGGATGGGAGGGTGCCAGGCCCAGATGGATGCTGCATGTTGGGGCACAGGAGCAGCACCCCAACAATACAATGTTTACAAAGGTGAAAAACATTAATAACGTGCAATGTGGTCCTCCTGTTGTTTCAACAATATCAAGGTGTGTACAGGGGAGCAAATGTATATGTATATACATGTGCACACACATGCACTTGCTGCGGCTGGTGCGGGATATCGCTTGGTGCAGGATTATTCCAGCCAGGCTGCAGTCAATACTGACAAATACAGTATACGTCCCGTCTTGCCCACAGCAGTGAGGGAGCTGTGGCAGGCTCAGTGCTTTCCTCCCTCTTGTGAAAGACCTGGGGTATTCTCAGCAGTGTGGAGAGCTTGGGTCCCAGCAGTGCATGGTCTTGCTGCTGCACCAAGAGAATTGGAGGGGAGCGACTCCCAGCCCAGCACCTTCCTCACTGCCAATTCACCCCGCTGTCCTCTTGGTGTGCTGCAGGAGGCAGGGGTTCAGTGTAAGAAGAAGAAAAAAGAAGAAGAAAAAGAAAAAAAAATAGCATGTGAGATCATATAATTAAAGATGGTATCAGAATGTCTAATTAGGATGACTGAGAGAACTTGGCTGGGAGACGCAGCCGAGAGCTGAGTTAGTGTGTTTGCCAGTCCAAAGCTCCTTAACAGTAATTAATCCTTAAATGTCCAATTGTTCAGAGTTCAAGGAAACACCTCCTACTACTGTACTTTGTGTTCCTGTTAAGCAAGGAGACACAGCAGGGCGTGTGCCCTTATTCTGTAAGAGCGACACGCCTAGGGGTGTTGTTAGGAACTAGACCGAAGGTTGAGTATAATTATTAACTACCTAAGAGTTCCCAGCATTGCACAATTACCCAGGCCGCCTTGCAGCTGTTCACTCGCCCTGTTTGGGTTTTCATTGGATTTTTTTTTCTTTCTTTTAAAAATAGAAATACTGAGCTTTAGCAGTGATATGTACAAATCATGCTGAAGTGTCATCTGCTCCCCTTCCACTGTCCATTGTGCCACTGAGTTGCGATGCAGTAGCGGAGGGGGGTGAGGCCAGAACATATACCTGTATACACACTGTATGGCAGTCTGTGCCCTTCACTGAAACTCAATAGGCTTATTTACATCATTTGCAAATTTGACCCAGAGATTTTCCCTTTGTTTTGATGCTGTCAATGACTCTTGCATTAACATAAAAGCCTTGGCTATTTATTCTGGGGGTTTTCATTCTGTTTGCATTTTTGAGGTGAGTTGTGTTGGGTTTTTTCCCCTTTGCTAATATTAAGCAAGGGGAAAACCTGGAGGAAAGAAATGTAGGTTTGGCATGGTAGGTGAACTGATTTGTTTGTCCTACTACAGGGCTTCTGCCATTGTTGGACTCTGATCCAGGCGGTCACTGGGATGGTTGAGAAAGGGTGCTCAGGTGTGGTCAGCTGGTGCTGGCCATGGCAGGCAGGTGGGTTTGAGGAGCAGAGCCACCGCTGTTTGGTGCCTTCAGAAAAGCCCAACTCAGCAGTGGCAACACAGCTCGCTGAGAGACAGGAGGGGGGATGTGTCATTTCCTCAGGTGCATCATCGTCTTTTAAGTCATGTTTCTCTGTTTTTATCCTCTCCCATCTTTTTTTAATTGACCCTTTCTGGTGGGCGTGGTGAGGACCCAGCTGGGAGCCAGCTGGCCAAAGTCGCTTCTGCAGGGGATCATTAGCTCGGGCGTCAGCCAAAGCCATTTAGTGTTTATAATATGCAGACAATTAAACACAGTTGCAGCCCTGCAATGCTATAATTGGAAAGCAGACAGGGACGATGTCCACCAAGAGGGACTGGCTCCCCAGCACCGAGGAGGGATGGGTGGGCAGGGCTGTACTGTCCTGCCAGCCCAGCCAGCCCCAGACTGGGCCACTCCGTGCAAACGCCCAGCCGGGAGGGTCCCTGAGGATCCCTGCCCTGCCGAACCTACATTCTATGGATGTGAAAACAAAGGCTTGGGAGGGAAACAGAGGAATAAAGAAGGGACTTGCCCGAGGCCAGCTGACAGCCGGGAGCTGGCTGAGTGCCTGCCTGGATCCGTGGGTGCAGACTGCACTGTGTCCCTGTGGGTCCATGGTAGGGATAATAGCATTGCTCCTACAGGCACATAGCAGGGCATGAAGGCCCTTCCCCTGCCAGGCCACCATATGGGGAGGATGAAGAGACTGGTCATGGTTGCCCCCTTGGGATTTAGAAATAGCCATTATTGACCCCCGAACTCCAGGCTGGCTTTGGGGTCACAGTCAGTGGGGAGTGAGGTTGTTGTGCTGTTCCCAGATCATGCAGTGCTCCTGCAACCCAGCCCCCCTCCTTAGCTGGTGTGGTACTGCAGCACCAAACACCATTGATGGTTGTTCCCCACCAGTGGCTGAATGGCCACTGGGAGCTGCATCAGGAAGCTGTTGAACTCCCTCTCCAAGTCTTCCGTGAAGTCTGGCAAGTGAGGAAGATGCTGAGTACTGGATTGGGATCACCATTGCCCTGCTCCAAGCTCTGAACTGACTCACTGTTTCACCAATGAGCACATCATTTCACCTTATTGTGACTCAGAATTTTCATCTATCAATTAGGGATTTATGAGGTTTAATTAAGGTCTGTGAAGCCCTTTGAGATCCTCACTTGAAAGATGCTGTGCAGGCATAAAGTGCTGTATGCAAGGAAGAAAACAAGAGAAATTAAAAGCTCCAGACTAGAGAGAAGAGAGGGCAGGTTTCCCACTGCTTGGTCTCCCAATTACATGCTCCTTGTTAGGATGGCAACCTCACTTTAACCTGTGGACAAACGAACTTGTTCACCCCTTCTTGCAGCAGACAGGCGATGACGTGCAGCAGTGTTTTACTCATTGGTTAGCCTTCAGTCATCTTTCCAGACGTATGAGCAAACAGGGAAGGGGGAAGGGAGCAAGGGCGGGTGAAGAGTATGAATTCCAGAGAAAAGGGAAGTATCAGAAAGCAAGCTAGGATGTGCAAGGGCCTTTATCACTGCTGTTGAGATCTAGCTCTGCATAGTAACAAACAGGAATAGATTTCATCTGTCCCTAGAGGTACGTGCCCTGGAGCGGGGAAAAGCTGATGAATTACAGCAGAGAGGAAGCAAGGAAGTCTTCTTTTGCAAGGCATCTCTTTCAGTGTCAGAGAGGAGGTAGATTCAAGGAGTTTGAAAGAAGTGTTTGAGCTTAGCTAAACGAAAAGTTGTTTTATCTATGTTTTTTAAGGTAAAGGCCTTGATTGCAGAAGTCACGGAACACACACTCTGAAGCGTGTTGCTTAAATGTAAGCAAAAACTTAAGGCCTTTGCTGAATGGGGATATGCCCAAATTTATATACGTGCTTGGTGGGAATCCTACAGCAGTGATATTAGCAGGACCTTGAAGGTCCTCAGGAGCCACAGAAAGCAGTAAAATGTAAACAGCCATGCTATACTATTCATAGGGACAGGTTGACCTGGGGGAGGAGTGGGCAAAAAGGAAGCTCCATCTCCAGTCTTTATTTTCTCCTTTGCCTGCTGTACAAACAACCCTGTGGAAGCTGGCTCCAGTAGGTGTGGTCTGTGTATGCACTGCTGGGTGTGCCACTTTGTTTTGTTAAAAGGACCATTCCTCACCTGAAAGCAAGTTTCCAGGTTGTCACTGACAGTCACATCAAAACTCGTGACCCCTCCCATCCCCCACCTGCATACCTTCCCTCTTATGTAAGAAAAACAGAGATGCCTGTTGGGATGAAACCCAAATTAGTCCCAGGTTTGGTGTCTGCCATTGTTCCAAACTGATCTGGGACCCCTCTGCCAGTCTTTCTTCTGACCTGCCAGGGAAAACAGATGCATGGTAGTTGCTGCTGTCTAGAACAGCCTCCTGTGATCAGAGCAGCCATCCTCACTCTTCCCTTTCTCTCCCAGAAAAACCTCCACTAGTCCATCCAGCCTTCCTTAGGGTTTCTTAAGCTTTCTGTTGGGCTGGCTGCTCTGCTCTAACTCCATCTTTCTGAAACTGTTAGTGCCCCAAATTTGGCACAAAGCTTAGCATTAGTGAGCACTGTTTTGGCGTAAAGCAGAATAATGACTTTCTGAGGCATACTTATGACACTCCATTAATATATGCCAAAAGAAATGTTTTTGTTGCAACTGCAGTATACTGTTGACTCATTATATGATCCACTCAAATTCCTCCAGATCCTTTTGTGTAGTACTGCTGCTTAACCAATTATTCCAAGTCATCCATTTGTGCACTTAATTTCTCCTTCCCAATCATAGTACTTTGCTGTGTTTTCATTGAATTTTATCCAGTTGATTCTGAGCAGCTTTTGCAATTTATTGAGATCACTTGAAATAATAATGTGCAGATTAATTGTTCAGAAAATCCTATGGACAGGCCTATGCCTGCACCCATAGCTTCTTCCAGAGCCCAGCCTTTCTATCTTAAAAACAAAGGCCTCTAGCACTTGATGGCATTCTTGCAATATTCCGCTGAAATGTCAGGATGAAGCCTGGCAGAGATGTGAATTTTGGAAGGCTCTTTCAATGGAAATATGGGATAAGAGCATCTGTTCAGCTGGCAGTGGCTTTTGGTCTCCAATCATCTACCATTGGTTTGAATCACTGTTATTTTCTGTATTACTACTGGTCTTCAAGGCGTGTAGTCACTGAAAATATGCAAGCTTGAAACTGGCTTCTGACTATGAGGGAGGAGACGGAGTTGTGTGATGGTACACCTGGACAAATGCAGGTCACGCCAAGAATCCCCTGGCCTGAACTTCTTCTCCTAAGGACTGGAGGTGCAGCTCCATGGCCATGATACTTTTTCCCCACTCTCAGCGGAAGGGTCAGGATACTCCTTGTGTTCAGGAGTGACAATGTAGGAATTTGGTGTCCTCTGGTGGCACCTGCGAGAGTTACAGCTGGCTAAAGCAGGCGTGATGCTCCACACGCAGTTTGTCACTCTGACCAACTGGCCATGTGCTCCTGCCACAGCACTGATACTCCTTTCTGCCCTGTGCTGTAAATATTTCTAGTCCAGTCTGGCTTCAACAGTTTCTGTGTGTTCACCCCTCCTATTTCTTTTATGCTCGTTTACCTGCTTCCCTTTCTGGAGTGCTGAGCTCTGCGTGACTTTGGGTTTAAGATTGACTTGATGGTGTTTGTTTATTGTTCTCCTACTATTTCTTTGCCTCACAAAAGGAAATTTAGTTTCTGTAAGCACCCCTTCACAGTTACAGAAGGCTTCAGCTGCTTGCCCTTGCATGGTGCCTTAGTAAAATAAGTGTGTCTGTGTCCAAAGGCCTTTCAACCCACTTCTCTAAACACTGAATCTGTCACCCTCAGGCTTCCCTCAGTGCAGTTCCACTCATCGGGTGAAAGAACTGGTGAGCAAGAAGAAACAGAGCACCTGGACAACCCTTGTTTGGCTCTTTAGCCACAGAACAGGTGAGGGCAGATCAGAGCATTGCATAGATAGTGAACACTACAATGGGAGGACGTGTTTGCCACAGTTGGTGTTGTGTGAAGTAGTGAAGGGAGCACTCCAAGCCATACACTCCTGGCTCCAGGAGCTTCTGCTGGTAATGGACAAAAACTGAGCAACCTTGAGGGCTGTGGAGTGTGAAGATCTCTAAGAGTTTGGAGCAAATGCAGCCAGAAAAGTCAAACAGTCTCATGCCTTATGAGGAAAAGCAGCCTAACCTCCTCTCCCCATCACAATCACTATGCTACCACTTGATAGTCTTCTCTTTTCTAAGAGCAGCACAAGTATTAATGATGCAAAGGGAATATAGCTCATCTGGGGCTGGCTCACTGAGGTCAAAGGAATACGTTTCTTGACGTGCAAAGACAGGCTGGGAAATGAACTTCTGCGGGGGAGTCAGGTAAACAGAAGATTTTTGGGGTGTGCATAGATGGACTAGCAAATCTGGGAACACCATGGCACCTAGATAGGCTGATCCCACAAGAATCTGTATGGTACACTTTCATGTGGGAAGAGCTTCAGAGAACACAGGAGAGTCAGGCGCTTTCCACACTGGCTGTTGCAATTACAGCACTGGCTGAAAACAGAGCCCCTTTGTGGTGTGAATATAAACAGCCAAAAGCTGGCACTGCTTTGGGAATTTTATAACTTAATGGAAAAGAATGGGAGAAAGGGATTACTCATGTTTTCATTTTATGGAGAACCACAGCACTTTGAGACTTGTTCTTCAGTTCACAGTGGTGTTTATTTAGGTGCCTGATTTCCATGCAAATCTTTGAGAATTAGGTACTTTGCATGTGAGCATCAATGAACTCACCCAGAGACACGGGAAGGGAACACGTATTTTCTGGTGCCTGCCATCAAATGGCATCACTGTCTATCGGGGCAGGCAGACTGCTTCCCTTTTCTATGTCTTCCTGCCAGCACTGCTTTCTCAAGGTTGTGATAGCGCTGGTGAACCCTCTCAAGCCTGTGGCTGTAAACAGGGCTTCCCAGAAATGAGTTTTATCTCCTGATTTTATAACCAAGGGGCCAACTGAGGAGGCTACAGGAAGTATCTGGTCCCCAGCTTCTTGCTGCTTACAGACTCAAATGAATCCTCACAGTATGGAAAAGTCAATAAAAAGAGTCTTTAGCAAAGGATCTTTAAATCTTGGCTTCTGCTGTTCTCTGTTCAGAGCCCTCAGCAGCCTTGCAGCTATCAGGCTTCAGGGGCTGCTTGCCCCAGTGAGTTGGGACGATTTCGGCCTGTGGCATGGCCTGCAGCTTGCCTGTATCAAAGGCCCAGAAGCTGCCAAAATAGGCCGTGAGGAGCACTTCCAGCTTTTGCTGCAGAGGGCACACCATGTTTTTGTGACAGGAGATGGGGAGTGTGGGACCTATGGCAGATACACAAACTGCTGAGGCAGGCTGGGCACCACCAGCCTCTCAGCAGCACCGAGCAGTCTGTGGAGATGGACTTTATGCTGTACTTTGGTGCCAGCCAGAGATGGGTGGCTAAAGGGCTTGTGCCCTCAGCAAGCAATCGATCTGTGTGGGAGGTTGTGCCCTCCTTCAGGCACAAGGAAGAAATTTTGAGTTTCATTCACTTATTAACATTGGATTAGGGTTTTTGTTGCTATGTTGCTGCCTTCAGCTTCTGGTAGGTGCTTGCAGCAGAGCACTGTTTCATAGCTCATCCAAAACATGGGTATAATTGCAGTGGTGACCTTGCTTATTTACATGCTTACTGCCACATAGGTCTCTTTAGCATCTATACAGATCCTAACTATAAAATTCAAGAGTCCAATCATGTGCTGAGCTTAGAAAAATTTAGGAAAGTGTATTTGAGGCCTTGTGTTTGCATTTGTTTTACCAAGATTTCTTTTTTAAAGCCATTTTAGAAACAATTTATATCCTCCTTGCCTGCAACTCCAAAAGCCTGGGTTTTTTAAAGGAGGGGACTAAGCATTACAAGGCCTTCTGGCCACTTTCGGTAGTCTGACCATACGCAGACTAGTACTTTCCAGTTTCACATCAACTTTTGTGTTCTTCTTTTCCCTGGAGGATTTACACTCCCTCCAGCAGGTGGTAGCAGCCTCCTTCAAGCTGTGCAGCTCTCCTGCCTGCTGCGGCAGAATTGCTGCCCGATGATTCATGTCCCTGGCTGCTCTTGGCCTCACTTGATCTCCTCACCCTCAACTACATGTCTGAACTCCCCTGTGGAGAAAGATCTTCTGTTTAGGTCCAGAGTATGTACTAAATTTACCAGCAGTGTGAATCACAGCAAGAGGAGGCAACGACACAACATCTCAAGGACACATGAAATGTCTTGCTGTTGTATATGATTTTTTCCTAGTGTTTTTGTAGCACTGTCATGTTCTACCCATCGCAGATGGTAGATTTCCTCATAGATGGAAAAATTCAGGGATATGCTTCCTAAATACAAAATTCAAGATCAAATGCCTTTTCAAGGGAGTAGGATTAGCTGAAGCAGTGCCAGGTCACAGACAGGCTCTATCTTCAAATGAAATGGAAGCTCAGTCTGCTTTGTATTTCCACAAGAAATCCTCTGCTATGCTGGTGTAATGTGATAGTTCTGTGGATGCAATTACATTATCCACTGATATATGGCCTCTGCTGATTAGCAATTGAGTGAGCTACCTCCCTAACTTACTCAGTACAAGGTTGTGCTTATGGTGACAAACATCTTGGGTTTAATTATGAGAAGTTGAGTGTTACGGAGTTTTATGTATGTTTGGTTTTATTGTTTTTTTTTTTCCTTTTAATATGCAGCCATACCTTCATTATTTGTATTTTTAAAAAGTGGTCCTATCGGTGAGGACCTAGATAGGTTGAAAGAATTTTTGGGTTTTGGTATTTTATATGAGTACAAGCAATGCAGGAAAAAGCTCTGTTTAACAGAGGAGGTAAGGAAAAACTTAAGCTAAAAAAATCCCATGACTTTCCCAGCTATAGGTCCCATACCAGATATGAAAGGTGAAGCTTTAGGTATATTATAAGCCACCTAAAAATGTAGCAATGAACCAAAGAGTTTGGCTAATGTGCTTTAGCACCTGTGTTTGAGTATCTGGGTGTTGTTGACTTTAAAACTGTAGCTGGAACTTGACTTTTGTTTTTGTGGTGTTTCACACTGTTGGGTGTAGACCTGTGAAACAGGTCCTTTGCTCTAGAACGTGCCAAGGCACAAAACTTCTGCTCTTCACCACCAACTCTCATGCAAAGCAATTCTGTGCCAGTTGGGTTATGGTTATGAGCCCTCTCCATCCAGGGCAGGTGACAAGAAGACTCACACGATTCAGGGAGGGTTAACTACCAGGCCCAGCTAGCTCCTTGTCCCACCTAAGCAGCAGCAGGCACTTTAGGGAAGACACAAGATGTTCTGTGTTGATCATTAGGTGATCAGCTACATGGCTGCAGTTCCCTTGGGTATTCCTAGATACCATCAGCTGAGGGTTGGTTTATGGTCTTGAACTCTTTTTGCCTTCTGTAGCTGCATTTAGCTTTGCCCTTGCAATAATGTAAATGCTTTAATTTGTCTCTACACCTTCTACATCTAATAGAAAATTTTCTCTTCTCCCTGTTGCAAACTTTTTTGATCTTTGCTGCCACTTGTTATTTGCTGTTCAGTCTAGGAGCTATTTTGATGCTTTGGTGGTGGGAAGGAGTGTTTACAAGAGATTTACAAGCCTTGCAGTTAACATTGTTTTGCTTCTGGAGCATGTCACAGTGTTTAAAGGCTAAACTTACTCTTGGATCTGGCAAGTGAATGAATTAATGCGACCTTCCTGTTCATGTTTTGCTTGGTGTACAATGAGGAAGAGACTTTCTGGGATTTTAAATACTTCCAGTTCTTCAAGAAGTCTGTTTCTCAGACTTTGGATAGTGAGAGCTTTTCCTTGTGGAGTGAAGCAGCCACAAACCCTTGCACGTAATGATGAAACCCACCAAAGGTAACTTCCATCCATGCTGAGACTGTGCAAAGCCACCTTGATTGAGAGGTGATAATGGTCCTGACCAGCCTCACCAGAACCTCCTTCATTCTGACCAGGTGCTTGGGAGTTCCACTGCAGCTCAGCTCAGGCAGGGCTTGCTGGTGTGGTGCTGCACCCTGACATGGGCAAGCTTGTAACTTTTCATTTCCTTACTGGTCAAAGGAGTTTGGGTGTCAAACTGTGTTTCAGCTGTGAGGCCCCCAAGCAGAATGAGCTCATCCCTCTCAGACTTGAACATGCAGCTGTACCTGAGGTGAGAAGCCCCTTGTGCTTGTATGTTTTTGCTGATTGAGGGTGGAGACTCAGGGGGTGGAGAAATTCTTTCCTGTCTATGGACATTCCTCCTTGCATGTTGCTCTGGACAATAGCTGTTTGTGTTCAGAATAATACAACATTCCTGGTTTTTGAAAAGTGAAATGAGCAGAAGATCTACCTTCAGTGTGTTCCTTCAAAGAATGTCAAATTTCTGTCATGAAACAACAGAAAACCAAAATAAGCAAAAACCCCTTTGAAGGATGGGTTAGACTGCCTGAGTTGGGTGTGTTAGTGTCTTATTTAAGCATTTAAAGCTATTTACTTAAGCAGACTCCCATTATTCATGTAGGAGCTCTCTCTGGGTGTCACTGGGCTCGGAAGTGGCCAAAGGTTACTCTGCTGTTTTGTGTGAGGACAGCAGGCTGCTCTTCAGAGGTTTGACCCTGACGCTCTAATTGAGGCATAGTGGTAGTCTCACTGGGGAGTGTTGTATTACAGTCTAGCTGGCATTTCTGCATGCTCTTTGACTCTGCAGAAGTGACCATGATGCTGTAACAGTGTCACAGCAAGGGGTTTGGAGACCTGTGCAGTGTGAGGGCAGAGTTACTGATCCTGCTTGTCTGACACTGCTCTGTCTTGGCAAATATTCGTAAGGCATAACCTAATGAAGGAAAATCCATCAGAAGAGGAACTATAGGAAGAGAAACAGGCACAGCCTGAGTCTGGTTGAAGGCAAGGAAGGAGCACAGGTAGGGAAGGAGACAAAAGGAAGAGCACAACCTTCTTGTTTGGGTGGGTGTGGGCTGCTACATAGGGTTAAGTTGCCCTTGTTGCCTCAGGAGCAGAGGCTTCTTCGCTGCCTGGCAGAGGCAGGCTAATGCCAAACTAATGTGTTATGTACTGCCTGGAAGGGCCTTGACCCTGCTGGAAGCTGACTCATGTGATCTTGGTCCTTAGATTTGCTGAGACCTCCCCTGAGAAATGGCCAGCTCTCTCTGAACAAGTGAGAGAAGCTGTGCCCCTTCTTTGACCCTTGGATGGGCAATGAAATGACATATCATGTCACTTTGCTTTCCAAAGGTAGAAGCTAATAAGTTTTATGGCTGCTGAGTTATCAACTTCTAAGATATAAAGGAGAAAAAGGAAGAGAATTTCTTTCTTCATAGCCTTAACATCTAACACACAGCACTCCAGGATTATCAATTCATAGAGGTGGTTACCATGAAACTATTGTTAGGTGTGCTGTTCCTTTCATTGCTCTCCTCAGAAGGTAAGTTTTGAAAGGCTCTTTGAAAATTTGCATTGCACAATATTTGGGAACCTTTATTTTTAGTTTTTTGCAAGGTGGGTGTATAGCGGGAGTTTTAGAAGCAGGATGAAGAAAACCTGTGAGTAAAACTGTGATCTTAAATGCAGTTTTGGGTATGTTTGATCATTTTTTGATAAAGATGTATGCATTGGTTTGCACTGTTCTGGGGATAGACTGTGTCTTAGGCACCAAAGCTTTCTGGTGAGAGAAACATCACCAAATAATTAGACTAGCAGTGAGATCTGTGCCAAAATGGTGCAGAAATTCAAACAAGGAACCGAGGTTTTCTCTGAATTCGTAACTATGATCATCTTCTTTTCAGTGATAGAAGATTATGTGAATGGTTAGCAGCATCCTGACATTCAAAGCATTGCTCAGATTTCTGTAGCATTCAGGGTAGGGAGGAGCCCTTGTTTCCTATACAGGGTCTCTAAAGTCCGTATTTGGTGCCAATGACAGTTTTGTAGGTGGTCAAGACTGAAAATACTGTGTGTGTTTTGGCTTTATTGTCTCTGTGCTTCAGCTTTCTACTTGTAAGAAAATAATGATAACTAGTAATAGTGCTTTACCTTAGCTGTGATGGTCAGTATCTTCAGAGAGTTATAAAGTGCTCTGATAAATAATAAACTCTTAGGAGGTTTTGGTTCCTAAAGTAATCAGGAGTTATCACATCTGAACATTTTAATTTAGGGAAAAAATTGCACAGTGTCTGCAGTTCCTCTGCAAACTTCATCCAGGAAAAAAGGTGTTGATTGATAGCACCCTAAAAGAATTGTTTTTTGAATCAGATTAACTGTAAGAGCAAGGGAGGAAGGAGTTAGAATCTTTCTCACAAATTTTGGGAAAATTGTCTGAAAAATACTTCAGTTTTTATGTCAAGAAAATTGAAAATCCAAGTTAGAATTATTGTATGGTAGAGTAAGGGAGTAACTATAGTACTGGGAGTAGCAGGAGTTTAAAGTGTTATCCCATAGAAAGTGTAAATCCAAAACAAACTAAGAAAACTGAAGAGGTTAAAATTTAATCAGCCAAGCCAAAAATTAATCTGAAGAGAAACAATGAATCACTGTTGAAGGAATGAAAACCAATAAATCCTTTTTCAAATTCTTCTGAAACATGGAGTCTGTAGGACTGACTGATGTATAAAGGATGGTTGAAGCATGACAAATTCTTTTTTTCTTTGGTGTCCTTGCATAAAAGCTTAAAAAAGGCCTCGCACTCCAAGCCTTTCAGCACAGGAGACAAGAGGAGTAATGACCAAATCCTTGAACAAACTGATGACAAATAGTGAAAGAACTGCCAGGATTAGATGATATCCATCCAAGGGAGTGAGCCAAGCGGAAATATGAACATGTCCATTTTATTAACTGTGATGCTCATATTGATCTGTGTTGGCATGTGGGCTCTGCACATGTTCAGAAGTGATCTGGATAAGGGTGGATCCTAACTTGCTGATGCAAAAATATTCAGGATGTTCAGAATGAAAACTTAAGACTATTTTCCCCTTATATATTACTCTTATCTAGTGTACGCTATGCTGAACTCTAAATAGATACTGCTTAACCCCAGAACATAACTGTCTGAAGACATCAGTGCTACTGATAGTCAGAGAGAAATTATTTCAGGAGTCAGGGAGAGAACAGCATAGAACCCACATTGCTGCTGCTGTGTACAGGCCCATGGTTTACCTGCATCTTGACAGTCTGGATTTTTCATCTCAAAAAAGATGTGGTAAAACCTAGGAGGAGGATAAAGGGTGAAAGTGGTCAGACTTATGAAACAACGTCAGCATGAGATCAAAGAAACTGACTCTTCAGCCTGGACAAAGAAGGGATAGGTATATGATAAAGACATACAGACACATGCAAAATGGCAAATTTTGCAGAAACGAGGGAATGACTACTTTTTACAAGAGCAACAAGAAAACCATCAGGTTATTAACAAACGAGAAGTGCTTTTTTTCAACATGCAATTAAATGATGAAGCCCTTTTGCTGCAGGTCTTGGGGGAAGCCAAAAGTGTGATAGTGTTAGAAAAACAAATAGGCAAATCCATGGAAGAAAGATCTCAGGGAGTTCTTCAACATTAAGTACTTGCTTGCTCAGGGAGCACAATAGTACGGGTAGTTGGAGGGGGTAGAACATGGAAGTATAACTGCATTTTCCTTATTCTTTGTCTAAGCATCTGAGTTTGCATATTGTCAGAGGCAAAATTCCAGATTAGATAGATTTTCAGTCTGACACATTAAAACTGTTCCTCCAACTCCCTGAATCCTGGAAACTGGGATTAGATCCTCTTTCTTTCTCAATGTAACCTAAGGAACTATTCTCAAATATAGTCAAAATTAGTGTTAAAATTCTCAGATACTGAGTTTCTGCAGTAGATTTGTGTGATGCAGACAAGTCCCTTATTGCTTGTGCCTCCAGTATCCCAAAGAGAGTTGGGGTTCTGATTATTGCCCTGAGTAAAACATCATCAAAAACCACAGATTGAACAGGTGGAAATTTTAAAAATATATCACACAACACCCAGAAAACTGTCTCAACCTTCTACAAAGTACTGTAAAAATAATACAAATTTACAAATAGCATATGGCTGAAACCCAGGTAGGGGAAAAAACCACGTATGGAAGTTGCTGACAGTTATTGAATGTGGTCATGTAGTGTGGCACAGGTGCCAGGCTGAGGTGGTGATGGGGAGCAGTAGTGGATTTGTGTCACCACACTGACCTGTATGCACAGATGCCCATGTCCCCAGAGGCTGCCCAGTGCCCTCTGCTTGTGCCAGGCACATCCCCTTGCAGCATGAGCACCATTGGCTGCCCTACACCCAAGGATGTCTCACCTGCTGGGCTAAGCTGGCTCAGCTCTGACTCTGTCATTAGCATAGAAAGAAAGGTGTGCAAGCCAGAAGTACTCAGCGGGGCTAAACATTCCAAAAATAGCTCCTGACTTTTAAAGGCCAATTATTCTAATTCTATATAAGACTTACTGGATGCTAATGTCTTCAGTGTGGCAAGCAAGAACAGCTGAGAGCATGCTTTGAAGTTCTGCTGGCCTAGGCTTGGTGGCTATCTTTGTGGAAATTCTAGAATAAACCAAAATCATTTTGTATAAATCCCAGTGTATGCTCAAGGAACGAGAATAATGTTTACTGAAACAGCTACAGTCCTGACTCTTGGCTCCACAGGCTATTTTGTCTGCCAGCACTCTACTAAGAGAAGAAATTGCAGCTCTTTCTGTATCACTATGGCAAACTCACAACAGTGTCATTCTGCTCCCTGACTGTGGAAGATGTCGATTAATGTGAATTGCTCCTTTCTAAGAAGTTTCACCTTGTACATATTCAAATTACTCTAAATTTGGATAGAATAAGACTACATCAGTATATGAAATGTGCTGAAGATGAAAACAGGTAGAGAAGGTCTGTGGAGAACGGGATTGCTTGAGGGGATCCACAAGAAGTTCATCACCTGTTCCTATAAATTCATTGCAATCCACTGATTTCAACAGCTCTCACCTGCTTATAAAAACTTAAAGCTTATTCTAGTATAGCAAAACCAAAAAAATTATGTTTGGTTGTTGGAATGAGCCTTGTCTTTGGAAAGTAGGGCAGATGAGAAAGGCGCCTCCTTTCAGGATTCTGTGCTTTTAGGTATATTAAGTCCTATGAAGCTTTTTTTTCTACAGTAAAAAAAATATAGCATAACCCTTTCTTTAATGTTTTTAAGGTAATGCAGATGATTTGGAAGAATATGGGGAACTAGAGGTAATGTATGAGTACAACTTTCTTTTATTTTCCAGTTTTCAATACCTATCATTACCTATCAGGCTGTTGCTTCCTCTGAGGCAGGCAGAAGAAGAAAAAATACAGCTTGCTGCTCTAAACTGCTTCTGCAAAGAAGAAATGCAAAGCCAGTGAGTCGGCAATGTAGTAGTGCAGCTGCAAGATTACAGAACGTAATCAGGAAATGAGGTTTTCTCCGAGCAATGTTTGTTATTAGGTTGCATATCCTGTACGTAGGTCGTTTGTGGTTAGCACTTGTTCCTAGATGCTCTGTTGCTCTTTTAGAAACACAGGATTAAACTCTTCCTTGCTTTATAGCAGTGCAAAGTGTCTGCACCATTAAAGTCCTCCAGCTGGGCACTAAGGAGTGTGTAGAGACTGTGGTGGCCCTTGTCACTATACAGATGTCACCTTTAGGTATTGATGATGATCAGCCAGCTACTCATAGTCATTGCAATGAGGGAGCCCCTTGCCAAGTCACTTGGGGAGGTGAGGATTGCCTTTCATGTCCCTTTAAAGCACTCGAGGTTGGGCTGTGCCTGCTGAAAGGAGAGCATTAGAAAATGTTCCTACTGGTACTGAACTGTCTCTTATACTGAGTGAATAACATCACTCACGTCATTGCCTTCTCTGATCACCTGGCCAGATGTTGTTAAGGAGCCAGAATTGGTTCATTCTGCCTTTCCTGTTGCATATTGGAGATGTAATATTTTGTGTCAGTTGGGTGCCCCTTGGCACACAGAGATGCCTGCAGTAGTTGTCCTTCTGACCTCTTCCAGATTAAGCAGTCACTGCAGCAATGGATGTACCAGGATGTCCAGTACATTTCATCATTTGATCAGGGCCAGTTCTATTGCAATCAGTAAGAAAATTGAGCAGAAAGTGTCAAGTTCTAGAAGAGTTAATTGAAAATGCAGCTGTCCAGATCTGTGTTCCCACGTATTTCTGACAGAGGTGAAATTGTTCATTGAAGTTGTTTACATGAGTAAAATCTTGGTTCCATGTGAGAATGGAGCCCTTAGGACCCCCCATTCCACAAATTTCCTTGTTAGATCTAAGCAATCAACTATATTTATTTGTTTATGTCAAAGGCTCTAAGAAGCTTGCAGTTTTCATGTGAGCAGGCGATGTTCCCTGAGACCCCTTCATCTTCAGGTTTGTGTTTGATATTGTCTCCTTCCCTCCCAAAATTATTTGAGAATGGACTGGGGCAGAAATCAGCTGTTTGGGGGGGATGCATATGTATGGGATTGACTGAAGTCGAACTGTGCTCTATAAACTCCTTAAGTTTTAGTTCTACTCATGATTGCTTTTCTACCACTCTTTCTTCAGCTGATAATTGAGGATGCCACTATTACTTCAGTCATTCACAGCAGTCTTTTTTGATCTCTTCTTCTTTAATGGCTGGGCATTTCAGTGCCTCTAAACACCCAAAGTATTTGCTGAACACCTGAGTAAAGTTTCTCATCCTTTCTGATTAATTTAAAACCTCCCATCAAAGTGATCAATATAGACTTATTACATTTTAGCCAACTTAGTTATGTTTTAATTTAAATGTCAATGTAACTTTCTTTTAGCGTTACTGTTTTGGGGTTTTTTTGTGACCTGAAGTCTTTTGCTTTTCTGCAGTTCATGGTCTAAGGCCGGCTGACATTAAGGCAGTCACTGCAATAGGAAGTTTGCAAAGAGTAAGTAAAATCGGGAAATGTGCTGAACATGACCCGTTTCCTCTGTTGTGACAATGAAGTCAGCTGATGATGTAGTTTGGGGTGTCAGTTAGGGTGTTCTGGACTTGAATCTTTCCACAAGCATCAAAGGCTTCTGGAGAAAAAATGACTGGAAATACCTGCTGTTCAGTGTTCCAGTATACCCTGAGTCTAAAAATAGCCAACTGACTTTGTGCAGGAGGAAATGTGATCACAGTGCTCTTGCAGAGAACCATGATATTTGATTAGAGTGCATGGATTTTCCTAACAATGAGCATAACAGATTGAATAACTGGAAGAAGATGCTGGGAAAATTCAAACTGGAACAAATACAAATTATTGAAAAATGCAGTAGATTTTCCACCTGATCAAGTGTTTTCTGTAGAGACTGGTTTTCTACCTAGAAGGCAGAAGTCTACAAGAATCACAAAGATACACTTCTGATGTATAGATCAGTGGGTAAAGTTCTCCTGCCAGTAAGAACATAGTCAGATTTGGATGATCTTTATTTGTCTTAATAGTTGGAAGTGGACATCTGAAATAGATTTGAGGCCCAATTAAAAACTTTTACCCATAGTTCTCAAGCTTTGAGGAAGTGTAGAAATGCCTGTAAAGCAAAAATTGATAGCCATTGGAGAGGCTGTAGCTGTGTAAAATGGGGGAGAGTCTGCCTTATTACAAAGCAACTTTCAAATTTAAGATGGTATCCACCAAGACATTAGAAAATTAGTGCTTCTGGACTCCTTGTGAGTACCTCTCTCTTTTGAAAAAATTTATTGTCCTGAATGCAAAGGTTCTTCACCCATATCAGATGCATGGCCCTTTGGAGCAAGTCTTCTTTGTGGTGTCTTTGTTGCTTGTGGGGGTGTCATAGAAAAACATGTGTATGATCTCATTTTAAGGGATGTTTGCTTTTCTGGAACAAACATCTCTGTCACTGTCTCCTCTTCAAACTCTGAAATCAATGATATTCCTCTATTGATGTTGTTTCTTTTTAACAGACACCCTTTTGTCTGTGTACCATCTATGTAAATTATCTAAATGACTTCAAGTCCTGTCCCTTGTTGAAAAGGAGGAGTAGATTTGGTCTAGAGCAGCATTTCATTTTATGGAATTTGATTTCAGCTAGTCAAATTTTATTTTAAGCCATATGTAAAAAAATCATTAATGAAAGCAGTAACTAAGAAAGGATTACCAGACTATGAAAATGCACTGTAATAGGCAAGTTCTGAAAAATAACTTAAATCTGTGAGTGATTACAACACAGTGGAGAAAAGTATGTAGAAAAAAATAGTATGTCTAACAGAAGTGGAATATAGTAGGGGAACAGCATATGTAGGTCTAGTTTACACTTTGTATAATATTCTTATGGCTTCTTTGTTCACAGACACCAGAATCTGGTGAGGATTTACTCCAAAGGTAACAAAAGTTAGCTTTTATAAGTTTCATTATCCTAATCTGTTTTGTATCACAGTGCAAGAATTAGGCCCAAGCAAATTTTTTATTGTTTTATAGAGAGGGGGAGAAAGCCTATGTAAAACAGAAAGGATTTTGAGACACTGTAACTTTCCCCGTCCTTTGGTAACAGAAATTTTTGTACTTGTGCAGGATATAGAATTACCTGAGGGTTGCAATACCCTTGATTAAGAATCATTGCTGCATTATAAATCCTGGATAGTAAAATCATAATTCACTAGTTAGAGACCAACAAGCAGGAATTTATCAGAGCTAAGAAAGAACCCAGTAGTCCAGATACCCTGACCTCTGCTTGGCTGATTCCCAGTGCTTCATGGACAAGCTTTACCCCATTTCTTTCTTCCATGTCCCTTTAGCAGATCTAAATCAGTGAGTGAAGATATGGCTAAACCTTGTAGCTGCAAGTCCGTGCAGATCTTTTGAGTCATAGCATTCCAGATGAGGATGTAGCTCTGCACAGATAAACTTCAAAAGGCTAAGTTTTTTTAGTAGTTGCATAAACATCTGTGTCCACTTGTGTGTGGATATACAGAGAGAGCCCCCTGCATGACATACCTATGTATAAGCAAGCAGAAGTACTGCAACATGCAGAGGGAACAGAGACACAAAAAATAGAAATTTGAGACTGTGTTCTTCCTCAGCAGTAGCTGATGACATTACAATTTTTGAGAAAGAAAGGCCCCATTCTTACTGGCAGCAGCTGCCATGAATTTACACTTTAAGACATAGCATAACTAATAAGAAATTGAGGCTGTGCTGTAATATGATTTTTCTTTGAGAAATGGAATAACAGGAACTTCCTGTTTTCTCTTCTCTTCTCTTTCTATAGCACAGGAAAGAACTTCCTTGAACTAAGCGTGGCAACTTTAGCAGGTGCGTCTTGCTGTCACACTAAAACTTCAGCAAATTAATTTAACAGCTTGCTGGCAGCAGCTCCAGGGCTCTGCTGGACCGGAAAGCAAGTGTAGCACAGGCACACTGTAGGCAAGTAAGGGAAGCCTGAGGGATGGTGTACCTGGGGACATGAGTACAGCCAGGGTTATCTGTGCTGGCTTTAAAGAGACTGTCTGGGTAGACAAACAGCAGTGAAGAAGGGATGTGAGAGACTTCTGCAAGATTCTTAAATGCCCAACAGGGGTTTTTGGCCTGTTATTTCTACCCACTACACAGTCTCTGTTGGTGTGTGCTTGCAGCTCATGCTGGCCCGGTGAAATCTTCTGTGGATTTGCCTGCCCAGTACTGCTGTGTGTTTAGGATTTACACTGGGGCTGCCAGAGATGTGCCACATCTGTGAATTCATCACCTATTGGCTGCCTCTGAAGGCAGCCTTTACTTGCTTAAAGGGTATTGCAAGTAAAATGTTCATGCCCGCTGAAGTGCTGAGTAATGTATACCTCCAGGGTCCTGCCCTCCAAATCGTCTTCCTAGATCTGAACTCCTTGGTGTCACATCCATTTCCCTGTAAAAGGGGTTTAAAACATGGCAACTCATTGGTATGTCAGGAGTCCTCCTGGGTAGCCCTTCCCAGTAGCTTCATTTGTACAGCTGCCTCTATTTAAGTCCACCTACACTACTTGTGGCTGACATGAGGTGGGGATGGAGGTTTTTGACCTGAGCCTAGAGGCAAACTCCAGACATTGAGCCTTCACTTCAGAAGGTGAGGAACAAAACCAAGAAGAGCAGCTGCAGAGGCCCTTGGGCATACCTCTTGTGCTTGCCAAGAGATCCTCAGACTTTGCATGTTCTGGGTGTTTTAGTTCCATTGTGTTTCATGAACCAGCAGGGTAGCAGTCTGTTGGATGCCAGACTGACTAACCTGTGTGTGTCATTCAGCTCTTGTTAGCACCTTCAACCCCTCGGTCCTGCATCTGTCCCCTCCGCCTGGCAGAGCGGGAGTGACGCCAGACAGTCGTGCCAGGTAAGCCTCAGGGGCTTTTGGCTTCAGCGGGCACAGAATATGCTCAGTACTGGCAGAAGCTGCCATTGTGGCTCAATTGGTACCTCTCAGAATCAGGAAGAACAAAGCCCAGCTTTGGGGTCTGGATCACTTGACTTAACATCTCTTTATAGCTGCAAACCAAATTTTTGGCTCAAATAGCAGTTGAGGTGTGCCTACTAAGCTGCTGTTTTCGTCTAAGTGCACATGTCTGAAAGTCAGATAGCTGAATATGAACTAATCAGCCAAAGGTCTCTGGGGAGCACAGTCAATTGTCTAATTTTCACACATTTAGGAGAGAAAAGATAATCCAACCTGAATCCTCAAATGTTGTTTGATTCAATGGTAAAAATCAGCCAAAGCTTTAACCTTACTGATGCCTTCATAATTTCTCTCTTCCTTTCTGCTTTTCAGAGACCTCCTGCATCAAGCTGAAGAAATAGTGGAACTCATGAAAGAGAATCAGGTTTGTTTAAAGCCCAGGACAATTCAGAAAGCATAGTGTTGAAGCAGAAAAAGGCAGAAAAGTGGTTTAATACTTTAAACAGCACTCAAAAATCTTTTCAAAACAGAAAATGCCATTTCTTGAGGTTAATGGACTTCGGTCTTTCTGTTGTAAATAAGAATCAACTCTGTGCCTTTTAAGTGCAGAGTTTTGTTCTGAAAGTGTCCTACCTTTCTTATTCTTGTCAAAGGGTCTGAAGAGCTTGGTAGGGAAGCCAATATGTGTGCTTCCTGCTGGCTAAAGATGTGAGATTTCTGCTAGCTACACTCTGTAACTGTGCCAGTGTTTCTGAGAAGCCAACTCAAAATAATAATTCTCACTATTTGTCTCTTCAGTTCCTTTTTGGTCTTTTAGGAACATATTTTCAAAAAGGACAATAAAGACCTAGATATGCTTTGGCTGATGCTGGTGAGAGCTTGAATTATCGCTCATGGTTGAGTGCATTTTAGATTCCATCCTGGAGGTTTAAGCATTCATGTCTCTTTAATTCTTAACCATGAAGCATGTTATTTTGTAAAATAGTCTTGAAATAATGGGAAAATGTAATTGGCAAGGCAATTCTGCTGTTGCCTCTTTGCTCTGCAGGGATTTAGCATGCATGTTTGTAGAACTGTGTGGTTCTAACCAAGGCTCTTCAGGATTGTTGAGCATTGCCCAATAAACATAGCACAGCTGAGCAGGGCTCTAGCTCTCAGATTCTTTTATTCCAGTGTTTGTCACACTAGTGTGACCCCTTCTCAGCAGTTCATGTACAGTAATCCTGTTGGCAAGCTGCAACAGTGATGGAAAGAGGCAACATCAAGTTCCGTGCTAAGCTGTCCCTGCCCATCTTTTCCAATAGAGTCTCCTACGACAGCAGCAATTTCAGGCTCTATCCTGAGCTTTTCATAGGTGTGTGTTCAGCTTTAATTGCAGCACTTGATGCCTAACCATCTGTTTGATGTCTCCTCTAGGGAAAAGCTGGATGGTTTATCAAATGGAAGCGACCAAGATGGGCAGGGTTGGGCCATGGACTGCTGCTTGGTCTCGCTGGTTTTGATCCATAACAAATTGTGTGTGAGAAGGGAAAATAGCAAATAGATCGTCTGTCATCCTGTTCTTTTTTTTTTCTCCTAGATGGTGGACTTCCAAAATGACTGGAAACTGATCACAGTGTTTTTTAGTGCTGAAACCCCATGTTCCTCCTATGCTTCCACACAACTGGTAAGCGTTTTGTGGGGTAGTTTAGCAGTCAAGGCAGGTAATTAAGACACTTTTCCATGCTCTGCTCTGTGCCACAGTGAACCAAAGAAGTAGTTAGGTCTGGGACATTGGGATGCCTCTATCCAGTGATGTAAGCTCCTGGCACTTGATGTGTTTTGTATTTATAAACATCTGTATTTAATCTCCCTAGTCTGAGATGTCTTAGTAGAACAACTGTTTTTCACTTTCAAGTATAAAGATACTCTCTTCCCTATCCCTGTCTTTTTTTAATATATGTCAAGCTGTCTATTTATAGGCAGTTAAGTTACAAGACCAGTTCCCATGTTATTTACTTTTTGCTGGCTAAGGCTGAATTTAGAATAGAGTGGTTCTTAATAACCCTTCAGTACACAGGGTTTGTGACTTTTAGGAAATGGATAACTGTTTTTTCTACTAGTTTTGATGGCATTTCTCATCTCATTCACAGAAGGACTGCATATTGGAAAACCTGGAAAAACTTACAGCTGTCTTGGATTTTTTGTATAAAAAGGTAAGATATATTCATCAGCCCTGAATGGCTGAATCCTTTATGTATTTTTCCGGTCTCCCTTACTAGATTAGGGCTTGTAGCACTCTTCACATGGCTTAGAACACCAGTCTCATTGACTTCAACCCACTGGCTCTGTTTCTTTTCACTGAGTGTTTTACTTCTGCTTTTAAAAAGCTGATGCATAAAAACAGGATGGATGGGTAACTGCTCTGTTTTGCAACACAAGCTAATGTACCACTCAATCTTTGGGGTTTTTTAAGTGATTTCTGTGAAAATTGGAGTCCATCTGTCTAGGTCTGAAAGTCACATTTACCAGGGCTGTTGGTGAAAACAACTGATATCTAAATACTGGTGGGGAACACCTAGACAGTGTACAGGCTGATAACTACCTGGTGGTGACTTTTACAGATCAGGGTAAACATCCATTAAAATACATATAATAGATTTTTTTCTTTCCTATTTTGTGTTCATTTTAAAATCACAGCCTTTCTAAAGGTTTTCTGGCTGAGCTAAGAATTACTGGCTTATCCAAGATGGTTTCTGGGAAGCATTCTGCTCTGTGTCTTGGTCTACTAATGAACAGTAGACTAGATGAGGATAGTTTACTACTAAAGCAGACTATAAATTGTTTAACTGAATTATTTCAATAGAATCTTCCAATAATTTTGTTTTGCTGCATTGAAGGCCTACAGCATATTCTAAACCTGCTACAGTCTGGTTGCATCAGGCCACAACCACTCGTTCTTCTCCAACTGACTTTGACAAATGTTGTGTATGGGGGATGTTCCACCCACACATTCTCTTCAGATTCTCTCCACTATTATTTCCAGAATCTGTTTATGTGCACTTATAAAAGTGAAATGTCATTATGCAAATGAAAAGCTGCTTTCTGCATTGGGGAGAGGTGTGGTGGGTTGCATGAGTGCTTGTGCTGTTATACAGGATGTTTTGTCCCCAGCTTTGCATTGCTATGTTGCCACAAAAATGGTAGTTCCAAGTTCATTTGAGTTCAATTTACTTGGCTGGTGGCCATTTTGGTTATGTAAAATGAATTGCTGTGTCTCAGTCAAGAAATCATGGTCACAAGTACTTCATAAATGATGATCCTAGATAGCAGGCATAGGAGCAGGGTTCAGGACAGAATTGGCAAAGACAAAGATCATTGATTTTGTGTAGGCAGAATCCCAGGCCAGAGGTAATACATGTGAGGTGGTGGATGTAGTTTACTGTAATTGCTGCTTGCTGATCTTTAATTGCAAATCCAGCATGAATAATTTTTACTTTATTACTGCAGGTTCCCAAGGCCTTCGTAAATCTAGTGGATTCCACTGAGCTTACAACTGCCTCTCTTGAGTGCCACGATTACAGTAATGCCAGGTAGCAGGTTTCTTTAACTTCTTGTCACTGACTCCTGCTGGTGTTCAACAAATAGCTATGTGTATACACTGGCTTTATGGCAGAGCTACAATCTTCTGAATTGTTTTTCTGCCCTTAATACAAAAGTATGTAAAGGATTTTAAGTTTTCACTTTGTTTCTGATACACTCTCTCTGAAATATATATTTTTACTAGGAAGCTAGTGCTTTTAATCCTGTTAAATTGGACAGCATATTTAAATATTGTGTCAGAGTGAGGGGAAAAGAGAAAGCCTCAGTGCTGTACAAGCACTGTTCACCGAGAGCCAAAGCACTGGTTTGTTGTCAACAGTTTTAGTCACAAATCCAAAACACAGCACCATATGGGCTGCTATGAAGGAAGTTAACTCCATCCCAGCCAGACCCAGCACTGAGATTATGGTCACAAAACTGCACAGTCTAGCTACCCCCCGTTTTTTATTCAGTGATACTTCTGTTCTGCAACTCTCAAGTCAAAAGCTGTGCAGGTGCTTCAAAAGTTTAAGTTTCTACATATCAATGTTCACAAAATGAGTAACTGATTGTAAAGAACATTATTAGACTATTGGAAATATACTACCTGGGCTTAGGGTATGCTAGGGTAGAGAATATCCAAGTTGTTAGTTCCTTATGGTAACTGCATCTATTTATCTGTCTTCCTCAGTTCTTTGTAAAAAAAGTGTGAGTAGTTTGTGTCCCGATTTAGTATGGAGTAGGAGTGTGCATATAAGCAGTTATGATGGACTAGTTTACAGCTGGTGAGATTACACTCCATCTTACTCCAAAGTAATTTTTTTTCCCTGTGCTTGTGACATACAACACCATATGTATTAATATAGTCTTCCTGAAGTGTTTCACAAGCTTTGAAAGTATACAACCTTGGAGATGTTCTGATGGAACGGGGGACGAGGTCTGGCTGCTATGTAACCATGTATTTAACGAATACAAGCAGAGGAGAAGCTTGCCTTGTCAAAAGCAACTGCATGAGGCACTCTAGCTTAATTCTCCTGCCCAAACATGAAGGGGAAAAATGTGAGAGATGTGGAAGAGATGGGTTTAGGAATATGGGCCTTGCCATGTATTGAAGGCCTTAAAAATAAAATGAAATAGATCTATTTTTTTTTCCTCTGAGGAATTTTTATATTTTCTTTTGTACTTAAGGCAATTTGCTTTCTTAATGTCAGCATGCTCTCATAGCTGTGTTTATCTGGTTGAACAGTCCCACAAGTTTGCAAGTCTTGTACTTTACTGTTTGTTAGACAGGCTCAGACCCTCTCCCAGATATGGACCTCCAGCATTTGGTTATTAAGTTGTCATTATGAACTGTGCTTTGAGAGAAAAATGTACATCCATACTAAAATATGAAATTTTAAGAGTCAAACAGGATAATAGTAGTTGACGCTTTCAGTCCCATGTCAGTACTGAACTTCAGGCATTGAAGTTTGGGACATAATGGGGATTTAAATTTCCCTCCTTTACTAATTTCTTACTAACTAGAAGCGTCTGCACTAAAAGTAATGCATGAACCCTATTTTTAGGCATGTAACTCTCTTCATGTATTTTATGAGGTTCTTTTGTTAGGCTTGGGTAAGATTCTGGTCCTGAGTTCATATTTCTTTCACTCACTAGCAGTGGTAATAACACTTTATCAGAAAACTCTCAGTTTTTGGGTTTAGCTAGAGCTCTGTGAAAAGAATCCTGACACTTATTTATTGCTTTTATCTTCAAACCCCCTGAAACTTTCTCAGATTCTAGTCCATCCAGGGAATTTCAAGGGAGTATATCTTTGCTGGAACCTGACTAATCTTATTTGTATCGTATATTGTTCCTGTCTACAGCTTTGGGAGCTCTCAGAGTTCTCCAGCTAGCTTCAAAAATGTGCAGCATACACATCTCACCTTGCAGGTCAGAAATCTGACAGTGCCAGTCATCCTTTATCATGTATAACCTTCTGCAGCTTCTATCCATGTTTCTAGATGGAGGTCTTCATGCCAAATACTGAAGAAAAAGTTCTTGTGGAAGTATTTTGAGTTTGTTCAATTTTCCTGTGTGACTACAGAGAGGGAAATGTTTGAAAACCAGTGCAGATGCTATTTTAAGCTTGAGCATGTTGCCAGCTTGTGAGATCCTGTGCTAATCTAAGTCTGGCATACTTGTCAGCTGGCTAGGCTTTCAAATCAAGAAGAGCTACACAGCTCTGGATATGGAAATATATATCATTCTATGTTTATATCAAAAATTAGCATGTTACATGTAGCCTTTTCTACACATACAACAATTTAGTCTTTAGTATGTGCTTGTCAGTGGCTTAAAAGAATTCTTGCTATCCACCTTGATTATCAAAAGTTCATAATGTCTTTCATGTTTTTAATTCTTTTCTGCAGCAATTCAGGCAGGAATCAGTGCAATTATGTTGGTGAACATTCCATGTTAGATGATAACATACTGGGGTGGTCCTACCAGGTACGGCATCTTCTGTGTTGCTTGGCTTTCATATTGCTAGACATGACTGTTCATGTTCCAGATTGGCCTGAAGCAAAGAGTAAAGGGAGGAATAGCAGTGAGAAAGTTGAGTAACAGCCTATCACATATCCATAGCAATCCTGATCCCATTTCTTACCTCAGGAATATCGACAATAAGTTCTCTTTATATCTGAGTGATCTTAGTATCTCTTGATGTTTTAAATGTCTATATAACTTTTGGCAACCTAGGATTTTTCATATCTCATTTTGTGCAGTAAAATTCCGCATGGTTTAGAAGAGGCAAACTTTCTGTTAAGGCAAAGACAGTTGTGCTAGAGTTCCTTTTAAACACGCCAAGATGGCAATAAACATGACATTTCACTGCCTTGCTAAGCTTGCCACCCTTTCAAAGAAAATGGTGGTAAACCATCTTTCTCATAGCTACAAGGATTTTCCAGTTGTTGTGTAACAAGATTTCATTAAATTACTGGCTTTGTTCTGGATTACCCAATTTTAATTTACTTTAAGCCCTGATGAATCTCACATACATTATACTCTCTACCTGATAATACTTATCTCATTAAATGGTTGTCTATTTAGGATGCTTTGGAAAAACTACTGGAGTCTGAAAGGTTTGATCAAAAGGATGACTTCACTGTTGTTCTTCAACCTTCTCTCCAAGAAAGAAATCTGCTACTCAGACTGGTGAGTAAACTCAAGCTGCTCCATTCTTTCTGGTTTGTGTCTGCTGAGACTGAGTGCAATATTCAGCAGGCTTTCCTGTCTTAGGCTGTGTAATTCTGGAAGACAAGGGGAGTCAGGCACAGGAAGAACACACCTCAGGATCAGACACAGAAGTCCTGAGAGTGGAACTTGATTTAAACAGCGCCAGCCAGAGATCCTGTGTTTTCTGAATGCTATGCTCCTGGATAAATCAAGCTATGACATCTCTGCCCCTAAGGTCACAAGTGTCTGGAAACTGTCAGTGCTGCTGATTTTTCCATAGCTTTGTAGTCATCACCATATTCATCCCTGATTTTACTCATGTGTTTGACAACAAAGACAAAAAGTGGATAACATGGAGAATTTAACAAGGGTTAGAAGGGACAAAAAATAAAGATGTTTGTAAACTGTGTTGTAAAGTACAATTATTTCCCTGCAATAGGTCTGGGAACTTGGGAATTAATATTTTCTGGTGTAGCCAGTAGGGAATGAAGATGGGATTGGGTAGGATGCCAGGCATGGTTTTGTCATAAGTGATCTTTAAAGGGAAGTTCAAAGGTCAAGGTTGTCTAAGGTCTGGCAATGAAGAGGGAGAATATTACCTTCTAGAGAATGGATCACTTGGAGCGAGGTATCAAAATCCAACACATTAGGTGGTTTTTTGTAGAAGAGCTTGGTGGTGAGTCATGGTCTGGTTTTTGAGCATCATCATAGCTCCATGAATTTGAGGTAATTCCATTGCTCTCCTCAGGTCAGTATCAGAACAAAGTGAACTGGGAGAAGAAATTTTTCTTCCAGGAAGGGTAGCACCTGCTATGTTGCAAAATCTTGTTGTTGCTGGGGTCATCTTTTGCCAGGCATTTTTTTGTTGATGGCTGGTCCATATGCAAATAACAGACTTCTAACTTTCATGGCATTATTTTTCTGTCAGTAATTTGCTCTATTATTTCTTTAAATGCCATTATATGTCATAGGTGGATTTTTTATTTCTTCTGATTTGTGGTATGTCTGCAGGACACCATGTGTAACCTTCCAAACTCTTCCAACAGTTACATTTCACTTAAAATTCAGCATGCTCTCTTAAGACAAATTCTGCATGTTTCTAATCTTTAAATGTATGTGTTAGCTAGATGAAGTGCTGTTTATTCCAAATGATTCATGTGTCCACATCTCTGTCTTCCTGCTTTATTGTAAATCACTATTGTGATCATGCTGTGTTGTTGCTCTCCTGTTCTTGTCCTGTTGATGTGCAACAATCATTGACAAAAACAGCATCTTTATGTCTTGACATACCAGTAGTAACTGGGATCAGTGGCAAGTGGCTTAATGAGAATACAAAAGATTAATTTTCTTGTGGATATGGATATTACTTTATAGATTGAGAACTTTTGTGACTGAATATCTCATCTTTCCCTACTCTTTATTATTTTATGATGCTCATAGTACTTTCTCTTTCAGGGCAAGGATGAATTGATTACCAGATCAAAAACACAAGAGGAAATTCTGGAAGATTATACTTTCATGGCAGTGGGCCTCTGGAACAACATGGTAAGTAGTACCACAGAGACTGTTTCTTGCTCAACTTGGTACAGTGCCTGGTAGCAACCCTGCATGAGCCAGGCTTTGAGTGGCAAAGAGGCAGGGGAAGGAAGAACATAAGAATTATCCCATGACTGCTGTCCTCAGTTGTGCAAGGAGACTGCTCTTGAATAAAGCCAAATAGCCTACACTTCCAAGACAAATCTCACTTTGTTAAGTGGCTGCTACTTTCTACAAAGGACTTTTTAGAAAGGTTTTCAAAGTAGCCCTTTGGGAAGCTTCATGGAGTAAATGAGTTGTGACAGATCCTTTTTTTGCTAATCTTACCTCTTTGACAGCACAGCACAGGATGGCTGAGGCTTGTCCTAACCTGAGATTATAGTAATTATACTCCTCTCTACTCTGTCCTCTTTCATGTATCCCCCACCATTCTTCACTGATGAGTCTCATACCACTGTCTCCTCCTTAACCACCATCTTTCTGCTGCTGTTGCTCATAGTGAAAGGGTGATAGACAACCTTGAGGAGCTCTTGTTACGTCCTCAAGAACTGGATGTCCTGTCCAGCTGAGGAAAGCCAGCAAATGGTGCCCTCTGTTAGGTGAGAGAGATTGTCTGGAAGAAACGTGGGCTTTCTGACCCACTCAACCTTGAACACCATGGTCAGTTCTGTAGGGTGCTGTTTCACAATGCAGGTTTGAGCTGCTAACATGCAGCATTTGTGTGTGTGAGACTGAGTGGATCCATGTACAACTGGAAGAGTTCGTATTTTAAGATTGATGATAGGGGCAAGTGAAGAAACGTGGTTTGCTTTTCAATATGAATGAGAAAAAAAGCTGGCACGTGGGTTTGGACTCAACAGAGAGAAGCAGGATGCTGCTGTTTGGATATGCCCTTACCTCCATTGTTTTGGATAAAATGTTGATTTTACTATTTCTTTTTAGAAACATTCAACATTTTCTGTTTCTCTTTCTAGTAACTTTATAACATATGAAATCTCTTTTTCAATCAAAAAGAATCTTCAATGGCCAATTAAGTTAGATGAAATATAAAAGACTTTTTTTCTTGGTTTGCAGTCCACGTGTTAATAAGATTTTCTTTGGAGAGTACTTACTATTCCTGTGTCTGCCCAAATTATCCTATACATGAAGGAAAAAAAGTCTATACTGCAACCACCTTTTCATAAACCACATTTTAAAATAAATTCATAAATATTGTCATGTTCTTGTTTTCTTTTATGCTAATGCAAGCAGTAATAATGCTGTTGTAGCCCTGATCATTTAAAGAAGCGGAATTTGCAAGAAGAGGCTTCTATCCCACTACATGATTTATCTGGAAGAACAGTACAGTCTCTTTAATAAAATATGTTATCTTTTAGTTAAAGTTAGTAGGACTTTAGTTAGTTAGTAGGAGCCAATGAGTTAAAAATTGATAAGCTGTTGCAGTTGTAACCTTGGAACAGCCATGTTGGGTCCAATTATCTCCTTTGCTGTTATCTGTGATAGTCCTTGTGATGATGTCACAGTTCCTACCTCAGTTCTTTCATCATAAAACAGATGCCCTCTGTTTAATTTTTCTGTCTCTAAACCTTTTCTGCACAAACTTTATTTGTCCTGCTCTGCTCTGTCCTTAAGCAACCCATTCTATGGCATGTTGCTCTATTCTTGTCACTCTAATTGCGAGGAGCATTTTGTGGGAACAGCAGAGATGAAAAACCATAACCAAAATGAAGCTGTGCTTTTAAGGCTGGCTGCATCAGGGCCAGTTTCCCAGACTTGGGCGATGAGCATGCTGTGGAGCCACCAGAACCAAAGCGTTGTCCTGAAGGAGGCATATACCTACTTTGATTTATTTCAGTGTTTTTTCTCAGTGTGAGGCAATTTTTGTAGTGAGGGAACAGTGATCTAGAGGAAGAGCAAAATGTGGCAAATACACATCTTGCCACTGGTTAGAAGGAAGGTTGTAGGAATGGTAACATTCCCCTCAACTCGTTTTGCCATCTTTTTTCCTGACTTCTCCTTGACTGAGTGAAGTTTTCATAGTATATCTGGCAGTCATCAGAAAGGTGCCTTTCAGGATTGTTCCTTTGCCTGCCTGAGATTGCCTTCTCTGCCTGTATTCTGCCAGGATGTAAAAACAGATATGAAAGACGTGTTCAGCATAAAAAGCACTAGCAGGTATTCTCACCTGGTAAAGGTCACTGCAGTTCTACTGGGAAATCCAGCCAACAGTTTATGCTGACTTCTTTAAAAACTAAAGAAAAAACAACCCATAACAGTCTTGGGAGCTGATAGAAAATCAAGATCGTGACTTGTGGAGCAGGAAACACAGCAGAATGAAACTGGATTCAGAGGTTTCCCTTTTGCTCTCTGTCAGGTTGTCCTTACCTTGTTTTGAGGCTTGGTACCAGCCTCTTTACTGGAATAATTACCTGGTTATTGGCCAGAGGGCAAAACCTTGAAAATCTAATGGCAATTGGCCATAGGGCTGCACTTCAGTCTGAGTGAGAAGGAGCTGAGCCATCAGGTCCTAAGGGCTTGTCCTAGGCAGGGCTGGATATTTGACCACAACAGTTCTAACTCTCTAGGAACAATGCAATTCATATGCTAAGCACACCAGGGAATAGTCAGCCAAATGACATTTGAAAAGCTGAGAGAGGTTGGCTGTGTACTTGGACAGCTTTGATGTTTACCACAGAGAGCCTGATGGTAGGCATTTGCCAAAATTAATCAATTTTACCTCTGGACATATATCTGAGGGCAAAGCTCCATTCATGTGTGTAAAGAACTTTATAAGAGTAAGAGCTTCCTGTCTTTTGGCACTCTTTTGTGCAATAGAAACCAACCCCAACCCTATTCTGCAGCCAAAAAAGAAACTAAAGCTAGGCAAGAACCCAAACAGGAACAGCACAGCAGGAGGCTGCCCGTGCCTCTCTTCTGTGTTCAGGGGTTTGTGCAGCCTTAGAACCTGCTGAGTGCCAGAGCAGACCCACACACTAAGTGGCCTGCATGCCAGATGTGCTGAATCCAGGGGAGGGTTGGTGACCACAATACAGCCCTGGTGCTCCATTCCCTGACCAAGACTGTGCAGCTGAGCTGCATGGGAGCTGTGAGTCTTTGCTGGGAGAACAGTGTGCCTGAGCCATCTGGAACTTACTGCTTTCTTGAGTAACCCACTCCCAACAACACACAAGTATCTAATACTTGTTTGAACTTAATTTCTAGTCAAGAAATACCACGTTGTATGTATCCCATGTTTTGTGGGATGATTCCGTGTTGGAAGTCTATTTTCTTTTAAGAATGGAATTAAATAGCTACTTTGTTTCATCCTAGGAAGATGGGAAAGTATCCCAATGTATCTTTTATCTGAGCTTCATTATTTTGCACTTTTTGGGGAAATCTGTTTTATTTCCCCCACCCCGCCCTCAAAAAAGCAGGCTGTTTCTTCAAATGTTTCTCTCAAAGAATATAAACTCTATAAGCCTCTTATCTATTTCGCTGAATTTTCCCATTATTTTCATTGATGGAACAATCAAAATAGAGTATAGCATTCCTGTCCAGAGTGTATCAGTGACATCAAGCCTGCTGCTGTTGTATTTTCCAGTCCCTTACATCCTGTTTCTTGTGTAGGCTGTTGGTCCTGGCAGCTGCTGGTGCCAAGCTGAGCAGACATGCACTGAGGGATCTAAACCCTCAGCCAATTCCTCTGTGTGTGATTGCAATTTAATTAGCACTCAGCAAGCTGCCTGAACAGGTGAAGTGATTATTTTTGGTATTTGCCTCTTTGTGCTGTCAGTGTTTTCTGAATAATTCCATAATTTTTCATTACAATAATCCCCTCTTCATCTTGTTTCAAGAAGACCAACAAACATAAATGTTATTAAGCCTCTGTGTGGAGTAGGAATGTACCTTTTAGTGTTGCCTAGCATGTATGGGAGTGTAGATAATGAAATAGTTCTGAAAGGTAGGATAAACAATCAACACTTACAGGGCCAGCATTCCCAAAAGCAGAATTAATGTGTGGATGGAAGTTTTAGTCATGATGAGAAGACAGTCTGCTCACGTGAGAGGACTTGTTTTCTGCTCCTTGCTTTTGTAAGTGTACATGTTGTATATTATGCATACATAAATATTTATCATAAGCAAAAGAAATTTTTAAATATGTATTTTTAGATACATGTATATGAGCCTGATAGAAAACACCAGGCACTAGAGCCTTTGCATTTCTGATGCTCTCCCTTCCTTCCCACACACAGTATGTGCACAATTCCTCTGTTCTCTCCCTTTCCAGATGCAGCCAGTTGGACAGAAGCAGCCTTATGGTGTCACAAAAGTTTTTCAGGTCCAGTGTCCATCTCAGGTGAAAGGACTTCCTTGTTATTCTGTGATTTTATTTACTCTTTGCAGAATTTCCAAGTTTTCAAATACTGTTGTTGTTTTCTGAAGTTCTTGGGAATGTACACTTGCCCAAGTTATTGCACTGTTAAAAACCGAGTGTTCCTAAAGTTCATTGACATATAATCTTTATTTTCTACAGATGAAACTCTGAAAAAAAGAACCTTTGACAAAATTTAGTTAAATCATCTGTGTCAGATTTTTTTTTTGGTTGAAAATACATCTAGCTAATATGAATTTATTAATTGCAGGTATGAAGTGCATTATCAGTCTTCAAATCTGTGTCACCAATAAAATTGAATCCATGTATTTTATATAATCTACCTTTTTGTGATTTGCCTTTGCTGCCAGGTTTAACTAATTTAATCCCTGGAGCTGTCAATAGTCAGAATTGAAGGATCTCAGGTTCACAGAACAGGTTCTTGAATGTTTTTGCATTTAAGCTCTGACTTCAATAATTTGATAGTGATAAAATATTACTGGCATCCAAAAGCTTCTGCACAGCAATTAAAATATCAAAGCAATTGAATTTTATGTTTTGTTTGATGTTAGGTTTAAGGCAGGAAGTGGTGCTGTGCCTGGAGCATACCTAGGACAGGGCTTCAGACCAGATCTTAACTTTCAAGTCTAACCTGGTTTACTTCACTAATGCAATGTTCATTCAAAAAATTAATACCGTAAAGATTTTTTCTCTCAGAATATGTAGCCAGAAGACTTTAATGTCAGCTGACTGTGTTTCCACGAGCATTGGTAAACATACTATCTTCACTCTGCAGGAAAATCCATATTTGTTTACATATAGAAATAGTAACTACTCATCTTCCCTGAGGACATCAAACACCAGTGAAATATCTCAGGTATAGTAGGAATGTTTGCATCAGAGGGACTGAGTGTATCCAGGGAGTGGGGCAGGTGGGTAAGAGTGTGTTGTAGCCTAAATAAACAATGCTACCTGGGAAAACTAAATGCAAAGCTCCAACTTTATTCTTTCATGCTTGACTAAATAGTCAGATGTTTAATAGCACATTTTCTTCTTGGTGTGTTCTGTAGAGTGTGAGTAAGCTAGATGTGTTCAGCTAGCCTAAAGTGAGTCTTGTCCTCACGGGTGAGAACCAATGTTAAACAACTGGATAAAAATGTTATTTTCCTTGGGATAAGAAGATAGCGAAAATGGGGCTGTTTAGTCCTACCATGAAAGAAACAAAATCAGATCCAACCACTGTGTGGATCTGATTTCATCTTGTTTATGCTGTAGTAAAACTGAAGAATATATATTTTTTCTTCTTTTTTTATTTTTTTTTTTTTAATGGGATAGTTTCAGATTAGATGTGTGGAGAAAAAGACACATGTTTTTAAGTCAGAGTACTCTGAGTTTGAGCAGAACTTGGTGTTCCCAAGCAGGTACAGAGGGAGTTGATAATGCTCATTTTCATGCCTCAGAACAGTGTCTAGACCACATCTGGACAAAATGGCCTGTTCATCACTGGAGTTGTAATATGCATTTCTATTCACATTTTAATGTAGTGCCATCTGTTTTGTTAGTTACTTGGGGTGTACAGACCTCTCCATGGGGCAGTGGAACCTACCACTGATTTTTTTAAATAGCTGTAGTGTAGGAGGTGTTGAGGTAAGGAGCTAAACTGTGTTATGTTTGTGGTTGGTTTTTTGGGTTTTTAAATTAAAAATTAAAAACGCAATCCAGAACAATGTGACAAGACATACAAGTGTATTTTCCTCAGGCAAGTTAGCCTACTTAAGGAATTCTGCAGACAGATTTGGAGCACAAGCACATCTTTGAGTCTTATGTGATGGTTTGCTCTGGTATACTGCTGCTCGGCCCTTCACTGACAGTACACTTTGGGGGCATTTCTGTCAGTAGGCTGCAACCCAAAAGAGCCAGGAGGGCAGATCCTTTGTTGCACATACAGGACCGCATACAGAAAAGGCAGGCTCATGGCCTGCTGACAGAGGTGTGGTTTTGTGCTAGGTTATTCCAGGCATGTTCAAACATTTTCTTGCTAAAGGTGTTCAGAGTATAGGCACACCAAATATTGCGTAGCTGAGCACAGCATGGCACAGAGTCTAAAACAACTGATCCCCCTGGTAGGCAAGAGCTGTGCTGCACTCGTGAGGCCCCAGGACTTCTGAGCAGGCTGAGATGGTGTCTGCCTTCAAAAGGCATGGACGCAGGGCAGGCTGAGCTGGGTACACAAGCTATGTGGGGATTTCATTAACCTAATGCTCTGAGATGTGAATGGTTTATCATGACCAGAGTATAGTGAGACTGATGTGAAGTCTTGCCCTGCCTGTCTTTGCAGGAGAGAAGTTATGGAACAAATATTCCCTGTACTGACCGGGTTCCCTCAGATTCAGTTCCAGTTTCAGGTATAGTGCTATGCCTTTTTATCACAGAGCTACTTCATTTACTGACAGAAGGAGAACAGAACTGGGTTTACTCAGGAGAGGTACTCTTTCCTTTGGAGAAGTGCACTTTGTTGACTGTGACTTTTATGAGTCTTTTTGGGACAATGTGAGTGGTTGTATAGCAAGATGTGAGTTCACTACCTCAAGGGTGATGAAGGTTTATGCAACGGCATCTTCAATGTACAAACAAAGAAGTGACAGTGGAAAAGATAGGAGGCAGTCAGGTCCTTCATTTCCAGGGTGGAAAAACTGGAGGGGGCTCTTGTTAATGCAGTCTGAGGTGCAAAAACCCACATGGAGTTCTGTCCTTGGGTAGGTTTTGTCTTTCCTCAGAAGATGTCATGGTCCCAAATATCCACTCTGTGCTGGCACCAGAGCTGTGCCTGCTTTTCAGTCATTTTCACCAGTTAAAAGAAATTTGAGGAAGGACAAATGCAAGACTGAAATCTTGCTGCCTCCTTTGTCACTGTAGCTACTGCCCAGCTATGGTACCAAGAATCATTTCTGATTTGATGCCAATCAGTCTCTGTCATTCTGAGCTGATACTGTCATGAATATTAAAAATACTGTCTTTACAATGCTTTATTATGCTTATTATGAGGAAAACTTCTAATAACCATNTCTTTCTTTCTTTCTCTCTTTCTCTCTTTCTCTCTTTCTCTCTTTCTCTCTTTCTCTCTTTCTCTCTTTCTCTCTTTCTCTCTTTCTTTCTTTCTTTCTCTCTTTCTTTCTCTCTTTCTTCCTTCCTTTCCCTTACACTACCTTTATTTTTTTCAGTTCATTATTTGAAACCAGCAGATATTCAGGTGATTGCTGCCCTGGGAGATTCACTTACAGTAAGTAAAGATCGCTGGATAGCCATTGATGAAGCTAGCAATGAAAAAACATGCAATGAAGTTTCTGATTTTTTAACCTGGGAAACTGAATACATACAGTTATGCCCTATTGAGCCAAACATGTTTTACACTTTATTTTTTTTCCATTCTCCACCTTGGCTGGCAGATTGGTAATCAGATCATGAGTCTAATCTGAGTGCACAGTTGCCATTTAAAGTCCACAAATGTGCCACACAAGGAAGAGATGTAAGATTAGATTGTGCAGCAGCAAAACTAGTCTGCTAGAGTGGATTTGGAACAATTGCTTTTCTTTACTGATTTTTGGCAACTCCCAAGGTATTGGCCCTGAAAGCTATTAGTGAGCAGCATGAAGAGAAAGTTCTGCAGCTGATTGTGTGTATCTATGTATCTATATAATATGATAAATATATATGTGATAATACCAAAACCTATAAAACCATAGTGATTTATACTAACTAAATATGTGATTAAAATTGCACTAGAACATCAGGTGTGTCAAGTGTAACTTAGCTTGAGAATTTTTTTATTTTAACACTATTCCTGGTACTATGTAAGCTCATTACCCCTAGACTGGTTGTGATTCTCCAATCAGTGGTGACTGCTTCACTGCTCATATCATAATTCATCTTTCCTACATGTTCTGTGCTAATTATCACATTAAATCCTTGTAGTCTTTTTCCTTGGAGAAACTGGGAAAGATGTAAAATCACTGTACAGCTTTTTAATGTGAGGAACATTATAATAAATTATTAATTCAGGACCATGGGTACCTTGTTTATTCCTTATGTAAATTTAGAATTATATGAGTATTTTGAACATTCTCAAGTAATTTTTCCCCGCTTGATCTAATCACAAAGTTGATAGAAGAGGGTAATTCACTGGAATGGAGTTAAAATATCTTCAGCCTTTGATCTTCTTGAGAACAAGGATCTGTTCTATTTTGGGAAGATGACATAGCTTGCTTCATTAGTATGCTTTTTAATTATTCTCACTAGGATCAGTCAGAGAACTAGTTATTGTAGCAATGTTTATTTTCTGAAGGTGAACTCATCTTCTTCTTCCAGGCAGCTAATGGGGCAGCATCCAAACCCCATGATGTTCTGGATGTCTTAACTCAGTACCGAGGTCTTTCCTGGAGGTGAGTCCAGGAGCTTTCCCCTCAGTGGGAAAGAATCCATTTTCTTCAGTTTTGATCAATATAGTTGTTTTGTAGCAAACGAAGGCTTGTGGAAACTGGATTTGATGTCACATTTTGAATGAAGGCATATGGCTGTGCTATTACTCATGATAAAGAAAATACTCAAACTAGTGGCTATCTAGAGTACAATGTGGCATGGCTGGAATAGGCCCAGATACACGGAAAAATGGGGTCCTTGTTAAGAAGTTCTTTTCCAATCTCACGGTTGTAGGAGACCCTGGAAAGGGGTCTTCTAGACCCCATTGCCATTGTATCACTTGCTCCTTCTGCATTTCTGTCCCTGCTCTTTCTGTATCCTGTCTGCTCTAGCCCAGTGTGGCCCATGTCACCCATTTAAAATTCATGGTCTACAAAAAATATTTTCTGGTGTTGTTTCATATGAAGTATCTTTCCTTGATCCTTTTCCAGTATTACTTACATCATGGAGAACAGTTTATCAATTATGAGTCAATACAGACTTTTTCATATGCAGCATGTTGTTAGACACATCAAAAACACTCTGGAGAAAGGCAATCACTTTCACTTGTTAATCTGCAACTGTATGACTTCACACCAAACTTGTCAGGCTGATCTGTTCATGATTTTTTTACCAATCTAAGCCACTGCAGCTCCAGAAGTTTAAACACGTTCACAGAATGGCCTGGTTTGTAAGGAACCTTAAAGATCTCTGGTTCCAACCCCCTGTCATGGACAGGGACACTTTTCACTAGACCAGGTTGCTCAGAGCCCCATCCAGCTTGGCCTCAAGCACTTCCAGGGATTCTAATGCACTTCAAAATATTCTATTCCAGATTAAAGGGCTACTGTAGAGGTGTTCTAAGTAAAGCATTTTATATTTGGATCTTTAATAGTAATCTATTGACATCTTTTTGCAAGAAGCGTACTAGTATTTTCTTCAGCATGAAGGAGAATAAAGAGCACACAGACATAATGGTGAATTTCACCAGTCTAGTAGTATTCTTCAGTTGAGTGAAATGCGAGTGGAGGGAAGGTGGTGGGGAAAGGCAAAGATACTGATTTTACTAATCACTCTGAAATATATGATTTTAGAACTTTTTGTTGTGGTTAGATTTGTTAACTAAAAATGGAAGCTGTAAATATTTTAATAGGTACAACTATAGCAAAGGTGGCAGCCTTGAAAAAAAGTCTCGTTTCTTTCAGCGAGGTTTGAACACGTGAGAGAGCTGAAAGGACAGCTACTGCACAGGGCTTCTAATATGATTGTTCTGCTGGTGCTGCCGGTGTCTCTGTTGTCGTGACCTCCTGGGAACAGGCACCCAGAGCGTGGGTGGGCTCAGCACAGTCACCAGCGTGCTCTGTACATGTACAGTAACCCCAAAAGGGGGCACTCTCCTACCTCGTCCATTGCCTTGCCTCGTCCATCGTACCTCACAACACTTTTTTCCTGTTCTTTCTTTTTAACAGTGTTGGAGGAAATGAAAACATAAGTACAGTCACGACACTACCAAGTAAGTGATTTTTTCTGTAAATTTTATAAATATGTGGTGCTCATTATTAGAATACCTGCTATTAGAACGGGAGACAGGAGAAAAGGGTTAAAATTTGTAGCATGACACAAGCAATCCCTTTGTGTTTAATGTCCAGTGCTGAGTAAAAGTTGCATAACAATGGGGCTGTAATATGCTGTGTATAACTTCGTGTATTTTGTAATTCCTAGGGTTTGGTTGTTTAAGTATTCTTCTGTTGGTTATAGTTCTGTCTAAAATGTGTTTGGGATAGATGAATCAAAGATCTTAGCTCACAGCCTGAAGAAACTATTTTGACTGTATGGGAAAGTTGTTTTAGGCAGGAGCAGAATCACATTACAAGATCAGATTTTACATGCTTTTTAAAGGTCAGGACATTTTAGATCTGAGGTGTTTGTAAGGCTGGTTTGTAACCTAAGATCTAGAAGTGAATCTGGGGTCTTTGGGGTTAATACATCTGGGGCCATCAGGCTAAAGGATTTGATTCCAAACTGTCTGCAGTTAGAGCATGATGGCATGAGGTTCTCCTGCCATCATGCTCTCCTACTCAGCCTCACTTACCAGGCAAAATGGCACTGCTAGCCAAGATGATCATGTTAGGTCATGAGATATCTGAATTCATGAAATTCAGACATCTTGAAGGCAGGTAAATGGTTGTATGGTGATGAATCTCCATGTTTATTATACTTCAAGGTTAATTTTTTTTTTTTTGATAGCTATCTCCTAAAGCTTTTTAATGGTCTTTTAGTAAAGTCTAATCTTTATTGCCTTATTTGTTGCCTGCTGCAAGAAGCAATATTTCAGGGTGCTGTCTTTTTCTGCAGATATTCTTCGTGAGTTCAACCCATCCTTGGTAGGGTATTCCACTGGCACTGGAACACAGAATTCAGAGAATGCTGCATTCAACCAAGCTGTGACAGGGGCTCGTGCAGAGTAAGAGGAAAACTTTTAATTTTAATAGAAATTTGATTTTTTTCTTTAAAACTCCTTGTGACTAAAAAGAGGCCCAAACCCTGGACTTTGGCAGGAACATGGTAAGTCTAATAGGCAAACCCAGAGATATTTTTTAATCCTAACTGTAGCATGAAGGCCAAGAAATGTGATGAGGACTTTGCAGTGTTTCTAATCTATGCCAAATAAATTAGCAACAAAAGCAATACATTCTCTAGCATTTTCAACCAAGAAAGCCAAAGCATTTTATAGGCACTACTCAGAAAACTGTTCTGTTGTGAGTCAGACAAAAGATATCTCCACTTATGGGAGGTATATTCAAACCCTCTCATCATCAGGACCAAGCATTCATGTAGAGACTGAGAAAATTGTGGATTGTTTAATTCCCGGTCTGCCAGAGCTGGGAATTAACTAGAGATCACTATGCACAGTCTTCAGTGAAATTCATATTCTGTTTTTTTCCCCCTGGTAACAGTTCTTATAAGAACTACTTCAGTGCCTTGAGGCCACATAATAACATTGGTACGAGCATAGACGCTTCAGAGCTGTCTATTGATACCATCTGTCTGATGGTGGGAAAAGTGCATTCTGTGTAGCTTGTAAAAGAGTGACTATGCAGCATTTTCAAAGTAGCCCAATACCTGTTGGATGCTAATTATTTTCTCTTTTTTCTTTTTCCATCACTGTCTCAAAATATAGCCTTTGTTGGCTATATCCTATATTCCATTCGATGAAAATTGGACTTCCTCTGGGTTTTTTGATGTCTTTTCATCAGCTTTCCTCTTTGCCTTGCTATCTATGCAAGATTCTTTCTTCAAATTTTTATTAATTTATTTTATGATTTTATTTTTCTTTTACTTTTAGGGATGTTCCCGGACAGGTTAGAAAACTGGTGAACCGCATGAAGAATGATACTGTGAGTTTAACTTCAGAATGAAGTGACATGGCATCATTAGTTTCTAACAGACTAAGAGCAGATTTCAATGGTGAATGCCAAACTTTAAAGCTGTAGGTACAGCAGGGTACAGTGTAATACTTCCCAGTGCAGAGTGTCAGTCAGCACAAAATAATCTGTAGCTTAGCCGTAAATGCTAAATGCTTAACAGCATATGATAGTTACTACCAAACCCAGATAACTCCAACCTTCTCATAATTTTTACTGCAAGTGGCTGTAAATGCAGTGCTGTTGCTTTCCCTTCCAACCTGTGTCACCCTGTAAGAGAACAGAACCTTTTCTCTGTGAGGATTTTGCTGTGGTGCTATTAATTGTCTTGTAAGCAGGTGGTTTTTCCAGCAAAAATGATACATGCTCGGATGTTGAGGGCAAGCTTTTCAAGTAGCAAATCATGTGAAGTGAACATGTGAAGTGAGGAAGGGACTTGTTTTCTATAAAAACAAATTAGTCCCTTCTTTCATCTAGTCATCAGCTGATTTTTGACTTACACATTTATTGTTAGGAATTATTTGATTAATGGTCTGTAAAATACACATTAGGTTGAGGATTGCTTGCATAATTCTCACCTCAGCTCATGCTTTGAATGTTTGCTATTTGTAATTTGACAAATGTGCTATGCAATCAGTGACCTAAGTTACATTAATAGTTTGACTTTCCAATTGTGCAGCTGGCAGGCAGCCAAAAAGCCATCAAGATACCTGTGTTCATGTTTAGAGTAAATACTCTGGTGTGTACATACTGGCAAAAATTTTTGCAGTACCTTCCTTTTTGGTTCACTTTCTTGTAAACAAGATTTCAATCTGATGGATGCATCTGAAATGAGATTAAAAGAAACAGCAACTAACAATGAAGGTTTGGATGGTTTTCATTCAAAACATTCAACGTTTCTAAGCACTACTCTGTCGAATTTGTTGGCCTGAGAATGTTAACAGAAATTAATGGAAATATCTTTTATTTAAGTAATAAACGTTTTTATATAACTAGTAAAGTTCTTTCTGACTAGAAAGCATGCTCATAGTAGATGTCATATATCTTTGATTTAAGAGATCCTTTTCCCCCCTTCTTTTGAAAACACTTGTTGAATGCAGGGGGAAATTTTCTCCTCTTTTTGATTTTGTACATTTTGAGACCAAACTACTGAACAGTGTGTTTACTAGCTGGGCCATGTTACCTCCCGCCTTTGAAGAAAGATGTTTTTAAACCACTTGAGGCTGATGCACTATTGGTGCTTTTCTTACTGGTGTTTTGTACTGAAATGAAAGCATTAGGATATTGAGCACAAATCCACAACATGGTTCTAAGCATATCTGAACCTTTCCTCAAAGCTAAGAAGGTGTTTATTTACTGTAGCATAATTACCTTGATTTAGCTAGCTCTCCCTTCGTAAAATCGTTGCAGAAACAAAAACTGCTGTAATATTTTACTACTGTTGTTAGATAGACTTAGTATTGCCCCACTGTTCTTTGCAGTTTGTCTCACAGCAAGACTGAAATATATTGTCCCCCAGGATAGAGGCATTATTTATGATACAGGAAAACACATACCATAATTTTTGCAATGAAGATATATTTCTAGGACTGCAGAAGGATTCACTATACACAAGATATTAGTAAGAAAAGCATGTAGATAGATTTTGAGCAATAGTTTTCTGAAGCAAATAGTTTTCCATGATGCCACTGATATTGTAAATCTGGTTTAGATCACAGCAGTTTCTACATCTTCAGTCATGACTACAGACTTGTTTTTGTTGTGGATGCCTAGGGAATGATAGCCATGTACTCTGAGTAATGGGAAATTTGTGTTTAGTATGTTGCCTGCATCTCCCTCCTTTTTTAATTAATAACTTCTGTTCCATCTCCTTCTCTGTGTAGAGAGTAAATTTCCAGAATGACTGGAAACTCATAACACTTTTCATAGGAGGAAATGACCTCTGCAAATTCTGCGAAGATCCAGTAAGTTCCCTGCTGCCTGCAGCATAAACTGGGCCAGTCAAGCCACAGGGTCTTTATGCATTGCAGGGGGGGAGAGGGAGTAACTCAGTGGGTGAGACCAAAATAATGGAGGTCTTAATTGTGCAGCTGTGGAATGTAACTGTACTGAGACCTTCAGGTTGCTCAGCATAATGTTTTGATAATGTCAGAGATACCTTCAGAACACCTGTAAATTATGTAATTGTTGCCACTTTGTTTTTGCTATTAACTAGGATAACTTTTTGTTGCATAGTCACTTTACCTCCTGTAGATAAAAGGTCAAGGGTTTTTACTCTTTTACTCTTCTTTGCCTTGTGCACAGTCACAGTCCTAAGTCTTACTTGGTAAGACTCTCTTCATATTTTCAGTGCTATAGGGAAAGTTGTAAGCACAGCTCATGCTAATTCAATTATATGCAATGTAGTATATATTGTATATATATAACATACATACAGCATCTAGCCTTTGGTATGTGTGATTGTAGAGGAGGTGAAAGGCTGTGGTGCTTCGTGATGAGGGTTACCTACTCACAGGCAATTGAGCACTTACTTGTCACTCCTCATGATTAATTTTGGATGAGGAAGAACAGTAAAGCAGCACAGTAAGATGGTTAAAAACAAGGAAGGAGCAAATTAACCACTCCTACCTTCTGCTGTCAACCCAAACCCAAAGGGCCTGTTCACGTGGCAAGGGTGGGTGGCAAGGAGAGAATGTGTCTGCATCCAAGGATCACTGTCATCTTTGTGTGGCACAAATACAAACAGTGCCTATCACAGTGCTCTTGGTGAGCTGTGACTTAGGGAATGAATAAGGGATCTGAGCTGTCTACTTCTACAGAGTAGGCAACTGGGGCTCTCAATGAACTTGTGCTTGAAATGAAATGAGAGAGAAAAAAGGCTGAAAATGAGACAGGCTTTTCTCATAAGAAAGTTTATTTGACTGCTACAGCTTCACAAGTGAAAAAATAAATGCTGGATTACTTGAGACAATAAAATTAGAGTGTTTAAACCATTAAAATGGAACAAGGAAATTTTAGCACTGAAAGACAAGTATATGAAGCGATTTTGTTCCCAGATAAACACCTAAGTTTTGCCAGTTATTATTTGTGGCAGGCAAGGAGCCTATGGGAGACATGTTCTAATATTCCATACAGCAGAAATAAACTTACTTGTACACAAACTGTTCTCTCCCAAATGTGTCCCGTGTTAGGTGAATTGTTAGCCATGCTTGTAAGACCAGCCCAAGCAAGCCTAGGGATTGAGGATGTTGTGATGTCTGATAAAACTCTGTGAATTTTCACCCTCACTGGTATCCAGTGGCTGCTAGATGTTTTCTTGCCAGTGAGATAGCTGTGATGGGAAAACAGAAAAGCAGAGACAGGACTGTTTTGCCTATGACTCTGTTACTTTTGACCCAAGAGTTAGAAACATGATCACTACTATGAGAGACTCTAGCTAGTCATTCTTGTCCCTGCCTGAGTAAACTAATAATAAAATCCAACCCTCTTGCTTTAACAGGTACACCATTCTCCTGAAAACTACATCTACAATCTACAAATAGCTTTGGACTTACTTCACAAAGAGGTAAATCAAACTTTTCTAGTGTGTGTGAGCAGGGATTTTGTTCTGCTTACAAAGCAGTCACTGATTATTGATTAAGACTTTATTTCCTTGCTTTCATCTGCAGAGCATTACTGTATGCTTGCAGGAATATCTTTGTGAAAGGTAAAAAAGGCTGGCGAAGTTTTTTACCAAAGGAATAAGGGTGTTCTTAGTTCTAGCTGATGTGCTGTGGACAAATAATATGAAAAAAATGTTATAAAAAGTTGAACAAACATGATTAATTGACTAGAAAATGCTCTTCTTGTTCCTTAAACTGCAAATAAGTACATTTTTGTGGTAACTGAGAGAGAGATTCTGATATTCCACATAAGGGTAAGAATGATGAGAGTACTTGAAAGCTTAGCAGGTCTCTGAGTCTTGTTGAGACCTATAACAACTTGTTTGGACCTTTTTGAAGCCATCATTTTCAAGTGACCAGCTATCAACATTTCAAATAGAACCAGGCAGTGCAGGCAGGGGCTGTAATTTAGTATTGCTTGTGTAGGGGATTAATTATTGAGGAAGTACTTTGAACACCTCTGGTATAAATAATACACGATGCTTTAATCAGTAGGCTGCTACCATGGTCTGCTGCGACTGTGTAGGGACAGAATCAGCACTCTATGCTCCGGGAATTTGCTATGGATTTGTTTGTTCTCTTGGCAGGTTCCACGGGCATATGTGAATCTGGTGACGTTGCTTTCCATAGCAAGCCTTCGGGAGCTGCATGCATTCAAAAACAATAGCTGCCCAAAAGTGCTTATGAGGTTTGCAGATGATTTGTGTTACAGCTGTCATTGTTGTTCACAGAAGGCTGCAACATCTCCTTGGGAAGCTTTTTCTTAAAGGGAAAAGGATCTGGTATTTCAGACCACCAATCATCTTTCTCTGTGCATGTGCATGTACCTGCATTTTGATATCAACACAGCATTTAGAATAAGCTGTCTCTGTTGCTGTCTCTGTATCTGAGCCCTGCTGTTACCTCTTCTTATGAAAGTTCCATTTTTGACTCCTCACTTACCCTGCAAGTGAGTTCAAGCCAGAGCAGAAAAAGCTCAACTGGGCACTCTTTGGTGAAGATAGAGAAGACACTAAGATACAAGGTTTTGTAGTTGCTTTTACAGATTTACTTTTCTGCACTTAAAACTCTCCCTCTTGCTTCTGCAATTTGCAATCTCTGTAATCTCATTGTTGATTATTAATTTCTAATTAGTCTCTCAAGTAGGTATTGTGGGTGCTTAATTGTGCCACCTGTTGCTTTACATCTCAACAATCCCTTCAGGTCAGTGTTAGTCTACTACTGAGGTGGCAGGTCTGCACCCTCAGTGGACTTCTGGTGACTCAGATAGGGTCCAGCATTGTCTCCCCAGGTTGCTTCTGGCAGGACTTACTTGTTTTCAGAACAACAAATCTCTGCTTTTCTGGACAGATTTGTGCTGTGAATGTAGGTCGTCCCTGGTTTTACAGGAGGGACAGAGATGTAACCCTCTTGCTGAATGGCTCTCTAAGGATGAAGAATTCAGCATCAATCTGGGTGACTGTTTTGGTGCTCTACCAGCTTTGCTGTGAAACATCCTGTAACCTCTGACTCTCTCAGCTGATTAGAATGATTTTGTGAGAACTGCATCTTTAAGGATGCTTGCACAGTTCTGCTGAAGCAAACCATGTTGCACAAGTGTACTTATGAACAGTTTTGTGTGGTGGGTTGGCCCCAGGTGCCAGCCAAGCACTCCACACAGCTGCTCATTCACCCCACCCAAGCAACATGGGGAGAAAACAAGGATTGTGAGCAAGAAAATTTGTGGGTCAAAATAAAGACAGGGAAGCCACTTATCAAGTATCATTGCAGGCAAAACAGACCTGATTTGGGGAACTTAATTGTATTTGTTGCCCATGAGCATAAACATTTAATTTTAGGTATTGGAAAATGAACAAACAAAAGAGTTGAACAGTTAAGGCACCTGTCCTTCCTCCCTCCTTCTCAGGTTCAACTTTGCTGCAAGCACCTCTCTCCCCACCCTTTTTACTGCTGCAGGGTACCCTCAGTCCCTTCAGTGAGGATGGGTTGGGATCTGGATCTGATATCTCTCTGCCACTCCTTCCTGCTCACTCTTGCCCTGTGCTCCAGCACGAGTCCTACTCGTGCATTCACAGGTTGTGGTCCTTTCCAGGAGTGCCTGTTCTGCCATGGAGCACCTCTTCCTTGCTCCTGTTGTTCTCTCCTCTCCCTCTCTGGTGTTTTCTGCCCCTTCTTAAGCAGGTTTTCACAGAGACTCCACCAGCTTGGCTGAGAGGCTCAGCCATGCCCTGTGGTTGGTTTGCTGGAGCTCTGTCCAGAACAGGCAGCCCTGGCTTCTCCTCACAGAGATCGCTCCTGCTGGTGAAACCTTACCATGGGCACACAGTGTGTTTTTTGCTTGCATGGATCCTTTTCCTCACTTTATGTTCATTAATTTATCCCTAATAAATTGTTTCCACTCAAGAACTGGGACTGTGCAGAAACTCAGGGTTGAGAGCTTATGCTATCATTGAGTGGTCTTTTAGAGAAATCCCTCTGAGCTTTTAATCCTGCAGCTTGTCAGCTTGGGAGCAAGGAGGAAAAAAGAAGAGCAAATCTCAGTGCCATTCTCTTATCCCACAGGATCCTGTGCCCTTGTGTCATAAACCCTAAGGACAATTCCAATGAGTTAAAGAAGTTGATTTACTTTAACAGAAGGTATCAGGTAAGGCACGTGGCATTTTTTAGAAGTTTAATGTCATACTTCTGTTGATTAAGGGATCATAGATGGGCTAATTTGAAAGTGGGGGACAGTTTCCAGTCATTTTAATGATGTATTTGTAGTTGTGATTAAAAAAAGTAGGATCGAGATCTTTACAATTCTATTTCACTAAACCAGCAAAACTCCTGAGAAGAATAATTGCTACAGAGCCATAGAAAGTAGAGTGTGTCAGAGAGCCAGCAGTGTTTTGGTCAGTTATGTTTTTGGAAATCAGGTTAAGTCAAACAACTTGGTAACTCAGGAACAAGCTTTCAGGCACAGCATGTCAGCCAAACGAAAACGACTTCAGTGGTTCTGGAAGCACATCTTTTTGACAGAAAACCTAATCAGTGAGCAGGCTGCCAATCCTTGTCAGTCAGGCAGCTATTCCCAGGCTGCAAAGAAGCACAGGATGAGTGTCGCTAAAAGGCAGCTGCATTGGCTGCCTGGCACAAGCTGAAAACCATGGTCATGGCTGAGCTTCTGCAGGAGGGAGGGGCAACCCCTGGGTGAGGTGTAAATGGATGGAACAACTTGATGAGCTGAACAAAGAAGAAGGAACAATGACAACTTTTCTTTGACTCTTTAGGAGAGAATCCGCCAGTTAGTGGAGAGTGGAAGGTATGACACGAAGGATGATTTCACAGTGGTTATGCAGCCATTTATGACTAAAATGGAAATGCCAAAAACACAGGTAAAACAGAAAAGAAAACCACACCAATCCTGGTGCAATGCCACTGACTTGTCAAAATGTTTTAGCTGTAAATGTAGCCAGGAATTTCCTGACATAGTAATTATTATATTCAGTTACCATCCAAAATTGCAGAAAATGTTTATGGAACGGTGGAGATAAAAGGCAACAGGAATACAGACCTTGAATTGGGGCACTGCAATTGGGTAGCTGTGAAGTAGATATTTTAGCTCAAAGTCTTCATCAGGAAGCACTTGCTCTATATTCCCTATACATCAAGTCCTTTCCAGTACTTTAGTAAATGACCTTTAGTATGAAAACCCACATGTTTCAAAGCACTGTAATGTGTAAATCTCAAGGGAAATAAAGAGTATGACTGATATCTGTGCCCAGGTATTCTCTACTCAGAGTCACAGTGGTATATATTCCTTATTACTTTGGGAATACTATACTAAAGTGTTTTAAAAGGCTTCTTAGTTCTGAGTTACTAACTTTCTCTGGCCTGTTTTAATTCTGTTTGCCTCAGAGGCATTTGCAGATACTTTGTTTGCAAGTCAGCTGGGTTATCTCACTGGAAGAGAGAGGACATAATGCAAAGCTTGTTGCATATTTGCTGCCTCTCTGAGACCACTTATCTTGTTTTCTAGGAGGGGTGGCCAGACGCTTCATATTTTGCCCCAGATTGTTTCCATTTCAGCCAAAAGGCTCATTCCCAGGCTGCACGTGCTTTGTGGAACAACATGGTAAGATTTTTAAAGGTTGTATTGGTCCCTCCTTGTTCACCTCATCCTGCCCTTGGCAGCAAAAAAACCCCAGGGAGCTACTAGGTAGCTAGCCATATCTCTTCTGAATTGTGTTTACAGAGGAAAAGAGTGATCATATGAAGAAAGGTCACCTGAATTGTTAAACCAGTCATATCACACCAGTAAATCTCAGGGTGTGTTAAGGCTGGGTGTGTTAAAGCTGTGTCCCTCAGGAAGATGACACCTGCCAGGCAGATGGATCAGCAGGCCACATTCCAGGTGTATGGGAATTAGCCTCTTCAGCACACAAAGAAAGAGTGCATGCAGGCAGCTGCTAGCATTGGTGCAGTGCCCTGCAGTTGTCTTGCTGTGCTGCAGAGGTGGTTTAGGTGGTTTCCAGAGACTGGCAGCACAGCATCACCCATTGCTCTCTGGTACTCATCTGCTTTTCCTCTGTGCATCCCTTTTTTCTCCTCAGCTGGAGCCTGTAGGGAAGAAGACAGATAGTCAGCCCATAGAAGATGAGATTGTTCTCAAATGTCCATCTGAAGTAAGTTATGAGGGTGTCTGTGTCTGAGTGGAGGGGCTGGGGGTGGCTGGGGGTCTGTGTGAGCCTTCACCCACTGCCTGGAGCTCTGTCTCTGTGAAGGTGGTCTGCTCCTCCCCACACGGTTTGTGCCATTGCCACCAAGAGCAGTATGAGCACTCACCCAGGAGATGATGGAGGGCAAGCAGGAGTGAACTTCCTCCTGGTCACACATCATAGCTGGCCAAAACACAAAGGAAGGGTGTTTGGCCTACCTAATCAAGATCATCAAGGATCCACACTGAATGACAGAGCTTCAGTGGGGGAAACGGAGCAATGACAGCACCAGTCAGCATAGCTCTGCAGGATTCACTGGGAATACCTTGCAGTGGGACCACAAGCTTCTCGTGAACCACACACAGCAGGGTCCTGAGGGTATTCTCTAACTTCTGTTGTAAAAATATAGCCCAGATTACTGTTATTACACAGATTTTTAAAAGGTGCTTTATTTATTTATTTATTTATTTATTTTTAATCCCTGGGTTTTATTTGCATCAAGCTGCTAATCATCTACAGACATCTGAGAATGGAAGTTTGGGGAATGGAAATCTCCACATATTCCTCTGATGCTTTGCATTGATCCAGATTGCCTTGTTTTGTAGGCTGAGCCATTCCTGAGGACATATAAGAACAGTAATTACACGTACCCTAACCAAACTCCAGTAAGTGTCAACATCACCATCCCACTGTTACTCTGCTGCATCTGTTCCTGTATGGTAACCAAAGAAGTTATGTTCTGCAGCACAGAGGAAGTCAGTCTTTGGCAAAAGGGGCTTGGGAGGCTGAGTACATGGCACAGAGCAGGGAAGTACTCCCTGAGTTAGACAGAATGCATCTGGAAACACCTGTAAGGGCACATGCTCAGACAGCACCGTTGTTAGTACAGGACACTGCGCTGTTCTAAGCAATACTGAACATGACTATTGAATTGAGCAACCAAGGCCTGTCTAGTTAATTATATGCTAAAGAGGCTCTGGTTTATCCACCTGGCCTCTACTGGGAAGATCCTAGTTACTACTGACTGTACTTGCTAGCCAAATGCTATTCAGCTTTCTTTGTCTCTTCAGAATTATGGAAGCCAGCTGCTATGCGAGGACAGGTCTCCATCCTCCCCTCCTGCAACTTCAGGTAGTCTTGCTTGTTTTATGTTAAGAGCTTGAATTACCTTCAGCTGTCCTTCAAAATGAATGTTAATTTTTGCTGAATGACTGCTGGACTGTGAAAAACACTGCTCAGAAAGGATGTCATGTTTTTCAGCAGATACAGCTTAACAGATACAGTGTCACACTGTCATGCAAGGTACCATTCTGACTAAGTAGCTTCACTGAACTCACTGCCGGTGGAGAACTTCAAAATAACTTGTGATAAAATCCAAATTTGAGTGCTGACATAGCTTATAAAATATTCCACCCAAATCTCATGGAAAGAAACTGGAAATGCAGCTTCATTCATGTCAATCTGGAATTTAGCAGTACTCGTTTTTACAAATAACCTCATATTGTCTTCTCCTTAGTCTTTTTATGTCTTTAATGCCCTGTTCCTGCTTTGTGTAATTCTGCATTGTTTTGCCTTCACTTTGGTTCTGGATATTGTTTGCCACTTATTGTTATTTGCTCCTTGCTCTTTTGTCTTTTCGGTAGCAACATTAACCATTGAAATAGTGAATAATATCCATATGTTGGTGCTACAATCCCAGGAGATGAGCTGGAAAGAACTTCTGATTTATCACTTGGGTATTGCAAAAACAACATGACAGAGCATCACAATGTGCAATGGCATATTTCACATACACAGTAGAGAAAAAATATAGCTATTTCCTAACCAGATTCAACTGTATCTCTTTCCTTTGCAGTGCATTCCCTAAAGCCAGCTGATGTGAAAATTGTAGCAGCCCTTGGGGATTCTTTGACGGTAAGAAGATGGTGTTTTTACTGTTCTCTTGGTGAAACTACAAACATGTGCCCACTCTGGTGGAGGGGAAATAGCTATTGTACCCAGAAGCAAAGATCCGTTCATTCATGGATGATAATAGATCTAGCAGCTAGATCAAGAAAGAAGGTGTCAATCTTCCAGCACTCCATTCCCCCCATGCACGTATTCACATGCTTTTGAACTAGGGTAAAAACACAGGCAAATCCTTTAAAGAGGTGCCTAAGTAGTTTGCTGAGTTGGAGGCAGAAGAGATCAGATGCTGTTGAAACTAATGGTATGTAGCACAAGGCTTAGGTTACTGTGCTTTTCAAAGTTTTTTTTCTGAATAGGAATGGACTGATGAGCCTGTTCTTCAGCCTCGGTTCTGCCAGGAACAGAATGCAACTAAGTGGTGTTGGCATTTTAATCATTTTAGCATTCATGAGATAAGGAAGTATGGAGTGAGAGCCCTCTGACTTGATGCATTTCAGAAGATATTCAGTCATTTTACTGTGCCTGTTTTAACTCCTAACTGCTTTCTTGATCATGATACAGTTCTTGCTGCTGATGATTGTCTTTGATAGCCAAGAAGGAATATATCTCAAAATCCAGACATCCTATATTCCAGTTATGCCTTTCTGGCTAATGTCTTAATACTGGTAAAAGACTGAAATTCTACAGCCAGGTCAAAGGAAATACTGAACAGAAAGATGTAACTGGAACATAGGTTTCTTTGAATCTGAGCCTTAACAACAAAGACATTGTGTGTACAAACCACAAACCCTTTACAACATTCTGGCAGACATGTTGCTACAACTCCTACACACAGGAGGCTACTGAAGTAAATAGGAGCAATTTGATGTAAACCTGCAGAATTATCAAGTGAAAGATATTCAGTGTAAGGTTGTGGTTGCTGTATTGTAATATCTAGGGCCCTGCAGGTGTTTCTGCTTCTAAGTATAGTCTGTAGGAACTGGGAATAAAATCTGCTTTAATAGAACATGCAGTGGTGTATTGCTGTCTCAGAGCTGCACTTGGCCTGTGCATAGTTATTCTGAACACCAATCTTCTGTTATTTCAGTAAAGTTTAAACATGGAAGAAAATGTAGTATTATGGTTTAATCTAAGGTATTAGCAGATAGGCTGCCTGGTCTTGTACTGTACTGAAGTACTAACCTGCACCTAGATTTAGAACAAAACTATACAATCACAGCTGGCTGGAACTCTGCTTCTGGATGCTGGAGGTGTTTTAGGAGGGATGTAGTTGCTAACTTGCCTCTTTCTTCAGGGTAAGTGCAGAGAGCGCTTCCTCCTTGCTTCAGTTCTGTTATAAGTCTTTTCATTTAGCACAATGGTTTTCAAACTGGTATATTTGTATTATGGTGCTTCTTTCTGATACGTTTATTTTCTCTGTTGACTTCATAGCGTGTTTCGTATCATTAGCCAGAAAGTTTTATGTGTTTGATTGAGATGTTTTCATCACTGTTGCATAATGCAACTATAAAAGAGTTATTTCGCTCATCTAGACCCTTGAGAAGGAAGTCTTTGTTCCACAGCTCCATCATATATTTGGTGTGTCATATATGCAATATGATGCTTGTAAATAATTATGAAAGTTATTGTTGTGTTCTTCCAGAGAAAGGTTTGGGAAAAGCCAGATGCCTTTTAAAACTTTGGAAGACATCCATTCAATTCAAAAGTATACAAAACAACTATGTAATTCTATTTAAATTAGTAAATTGTATTTGTTTATGTGTTTGTATTACAAGTTCCTATTGCATTAGTAATTGTGCTTTAATTTCATTTGGTTAATGAAAAATAATGTCCAGGCTGGTTCAGGAATTGCCTCAGATACCCTCCAGGATGTGACCACTCAATACCGGGGCCTGTCTTGGAGGTAAGTCTTCAGCCAGGGTGATGAAGAGATGTGTTTGGGGTCTTTCAGCTGTCAGAAAGTTGATAAAAAGGTTGCTTCTCAGGCTAGCATTTCTTGAAGGTGTATCAAGATCCAGGATTTGTCATAAGGGTGGCTTGACAGAAAACATTTTCAGCAGTGGATTTTAAGCAAGCCTTTTGATCTCTCTCATGCTTTCATTTTTGTCTGCCTGGAACAGTTTGTATTTTTATGTTGGGATGTTAGGTTGGAAATCTACAAAACTGGAGACGAATCACTGGAACAAACAAGTCAGAACTGGTTGGTTTGGGGACTTCTTCTCAGAGTTTTCTATTTCTGAACTTTTTGTAGTGTCATGGAAAACAGTTTGTTTGGCCAGAGAACTTTTGCCACATATAGAAACAAGCAGTCACAAAAGACCAAATTGTTTTGCTGTTGTGATGTAGCTCTATTGACATGGACTGAAGCAGTTCTGTGCTGCAATAATACCTCTGTGTAAGCTGGAGTGTGGCCTCGGTATGTCCTGTCAACACAGAATCTGAAGAAAGTATCCTTGTGCAGAAAGCAGGAGAAGAGAGTGAGGAGCCACTATTGAAGCTCTTCTGTGTTTGGTGTTGCCTTAGAGTGGCTTCACAAGTCTGGAATGGGCCTCAAAGCTGACCTTCTAATCTGCAGTACTTAAGGCTTCATCATTCGAGTATGAAGCTATGTCAGGCATTTTTCTGCCACTTGATAAATGATTGACTATGCCCCTGTACATCTGCAAGAGCATTAAATCTTTCTGATAAGCATCTTCACCACTGAAACCTCACCTGTTCTCCCCAGTAGCACTTCCACTTCTGTCCTCTCCATAGATTCTGATAGAATGATAGTTACCAAATTAATAACCTTTTGCTTTTCCCCAGATGTGTGGCAGGTTTTCACTTTGCTTATTGTTTGTGTCCAGATAAGAGATGAGTGACTGGATTTTTCTTTATCATTTTAGTATTGGAGGAGATGAGTCATTGGAGAACGTGACAACTCTACCTAGTGAGTAAATGCTCTGCTAGATATAAATGGCATGATTGAGGACATACAGTGGACTAATTTCTGATAGATTTATAGAGAGCTTTTAAGTATCTCAAAGCTGGTTTAGTGTAATTAGCAAGAACTACCTTTAAAAGAAACAGTGTTGTAGGATTAAAAAATAAAAAGTTGCCTTCATCAGTGAAGCTGAGAACCAGATAGAAATTCCCTTACTTTCTTTTCTCTCTCATTTTTCAACTCCTTGGTGAGTATTTGAATTTCTAAATAACCTTGCTATGTCTGCGCTCGTGATATACTTAATATTTGCTTTTAATAAATATTCCATCACGACTTTTTCCAAAAGAAATGTTTGCATAGGGTAGGCCTCTTTAGTAAATAAAGCTGCCTACTCCTACATGTAACCTGAAGGGAATAATTTTAACTTTCTCTTCACTGAAACTGCAATTTTTCATAGCTCAGTCTATTGTTAATGTAAAGCCACTCGAGTTTCAGTTTGAATCAGCTGTAATAATAAACTTCCATTCAAAGCGGCCCAGTAAACTGTTTTGTGTGTTGGCCATTATTTTAAGCAGAATGTAACAGGAATATAATTAGAATAAGCAATTAATTGATTCATTAAGTCCTCTTGCATTTGATAAAGCCCTCATTAAAATGTGGTTAAACTCAGTCTTTGAGACTAAAGTAGATTTTATATTTTACAATGTGGTCATGTTCACTCTGTAAATCACTCTGTCAACTTCCTTTTGGAAACTACTATGGAGAACATGGTGAGACTTCATTAGAACCATGCATCTGAGGCTTTGTTCTTCACATTTGTCAATAGTGTGAGGTTTTGCACAGCCGTGAAGCAGACCCAGATCCTTTAGCTGAAAACCAGCTCCTGCTGGGTTGAAGGACTCTTCGCGCTTGCTTCACAAACAGCATACAACTGAGAATTTTATTTTAGGCTTTAAACAGTACAACATGAGAGAGAACTGCACACAGTAGTCCTCAGTTCTGCTCATCTTATCTGCTGGTGCACTGCAAGCACACTGCTGTCTGAGTCACTGCCAGCTGGTGACCACTCTCCCCACTGCTTGGTGAATCCATCCAGCTGACTGGCAGCAGCAGCAGCTGTGCTGTCAGAGAGCAGAGCTCTGGCAGTGCTGGTGTGTGCTAGGCCCTGTAGGCAGGGAGCAGCTGGAGTCTCTTTGCCTTCATTGCCACCTTTGTTTTCCAGACATCCTTCGAGAGTTCGATGTTACGATCATGGGCTACTCAACTGGCACCGGGAGTGAGAATGATTCCAATGCATTCCTTAACCAGGCAGTTCCTGGAGCACAGGCTGAGTTTGTAACTTTTTGTTTTACATTTGTAGGTGATGGATGCTTCATCTAATTGCCTTTCAACTGTCTCATGTGCTGTCACAACTTGCTCTGAAGAGCAAGCAAAACCAGTCGAGTTAGAGTGGAAATTGGCTCAAAACATGTTAAATGTATGGGTTTATTTAACAGCTGAACTTTCAAATGAAACTAACAGTCCTTGTTATGAAATCCACAAACAAGAAACTGTCAGAAACTGGAGGTTTCTACTCTTCCTGTTCAACATCTATTCATTTATCTATTTATCAGTTAATAAATCTCTGAGAACATGAATGTTTTCAGAACTTGAACATGTAATGAATTGATAAAGAGAAACTAGGAGTAAAGCAGGATGAAATCTTACATAATTCTGGCCTCAGGTTTCGGGATAAGCAAGCAGGAGTGGATAAGAGAGAGGCAGGGAAAAACAGTCTGGAATCTTAAGAAAAGAGAATTGCTAATGGTCATACATGGGTTTTGGTGCATTGCAGACCTGGTGCAGTTGCAGCCAGTTCTGCCAATATAATAGGGATTGTAATGTCTTGCAGTCATCTGAATTTGGCTCTTTGCTTTTAGTCACACCTGGGAAGCTGCATGAGTTGAGCTTTGCTATATTGCTTATCCTAGAAATCCCTGGATACTTATTCATCAGTGCTGTTTAATTAACAAAACAGATGGCTGCTTGAATTCAGTCATAGTTTGGGCACAGAATCTGGCAGACCATGCCTGGATTTGACATTGTGAATTAATATTACCCAGACCTTAATTTGCTTGTTTAAGAAAAATTCCTCTTGCTTCCCAAAGGAGTCTTGAAAGTGAAGTTCAGAAGCCAAGAGAGGTGTTTGTGTTTGCTGAATCTAAGCAAAGATTATTAGGATTTATCAGGTTTTTTTATTACTCTCCTGTAGGCCTTGAGTAACTTCTGACTCATTCTGTTAATCTCAGTAAATACTTGGATTTCCTGACAGAAATAGGGTGCTAGGTCTCCTGCTATATCCTACAGCCCCCACAGAACTGAGAGAAGGCATTAGTTGGTGGACTTTTTTTGCCCCGTGAATCATTGGAAAATTGATAGTTTTGGCTGATGAATAAATGCTGGATTGCATCATGATTCCAGGGCCAAATACCTAAAGCAGGAGAAACGTTTCCTTATGCTGCAATACATTTCAGTACTCAACTAGGATGAATTCATGGTCTCAGGTACATCAAGAGCTAAAACATTATAGAACACAACCCCAAAAGAAGTATCTCAGGGCTCAGGGATAGTAGTTTACAGGACCTAACTTTTGCACAACTTTCTGCAGAGTTAGGAGACAGAGAAAACTACTAAATCTGGCGTGATTGTCATCTGTATCTCCTTGCTGAATGTTTATAAAACATGTTTACAAAACAAAGATAGCTCAATTTCATCATGTTTATCCAGTACAATCACTTGCAGGGGAAGAGAGAAAACTAATTAGTATAGATGAAGTAGGCATTTTCATTAGACTAGCATCCATCAATTCATTACAAAGAGCTACCAAATAGCTATTTAATAGCAATGCCTCAGTTGCTGCTGATACAAGTTGCCTTAAGTCATAATGGTGATTTAAGAGGTTGTGTATCCTGCTTCAAGTCCTCCCACCAAACCAAAAAGCCTTTTTTAGGATATAGCTGATAAAGAATGCAAGATAGGCATCTATCTCTTTATTTCATGCAACAAGCAAAAGATGGAAGTAATCTGGATATATACTGCATATAGTATGTTAATAAATTCTCATTAATGGCTGATGCACATTTCACTGACATACACAGGTAAAAAAATGCCTTCTCTCAGTTCTGTGG